>CM031242.1:994556082-994702833 GCA_018340775.1 Taxus wallichiana var. yunnanensis
AATCGAAGAAAATTACCGATTAAAATGGCCTGGGGATTAACTATCCACAAGTCACAAGGACTTACTTTGCACAGAGCAACCATCGACATTGGAACCACTGAAAGGTAGGGTCTGACATTCACAACTTTCTCCAGAGTTCCCTCGCTTGCAAATCTGTGCATTTCACCTACTTTTTCATTTGAGAGATACTCAAATATGGTGCACGTCTAGCACTTGAGCAAGAAGAAAGGAGGAAGCAAGACTACTATCACTCAACCCATCATAAATACTACCATCTACTTTGATAACACCTCCACTACTACTATACTCAACACTTCTTCTATCCAAATGACACTGTCGTTCAAGAACCAACCTGAAAAAACAAAAGATGGAAAATATTTCCCAAATGTAATGTAACTCTAAACATGTTAATTCTTGCATCTCACTTGTACTTTGATAAGTCATCTCACTCTACCCTCTACACATTAGCTCCAGATTTTACTACTTCCATCTCAATGACAGTATTTCAAGTTAAAATAAGCACATGAATTTATAAGATTATCGAGATATTCACTAATTACATCACGAGAAGTTATTCCTGAAAAGATGTAATACCGTGCCATTTTACAGAACTGCTAAAACCCCAAAGAGTTGTACCGATACAATGTTTAGAAGTCTACTTGGAATTCTATTGGATTTTGAACCATGGATTTATAATTGTTGAGCATTTGATGTACACGTGTTTTCAGAACATGAATTTTTGTTTGTCGGCAGGTCAAAATTCATCTTTCTCCAATATATTCTTGTTTTGAAATTGTTTAATGGTTCATTCTTATTCTTATCAATTAGGATGCTACAACTCTCCTGTCAGAATCTGAAGCGGTGGATCTTGTGAAGGATATTTTTGCTTCAGCTTCATAAAGAGACATATACATTGTATGACCTCCATCCTGTATTCATATATTTTTCAATTTTTGCATGTAACTTTTTGTATTTTTTGTTGGCATGTTAGAATATTTTTGTTGTGATTAGTCGTTCAAATATCACATCTACGGTCTTGATAAGGGTGTTATGTTATTCCTCAGGGTGATGGATTAGAAATAGTAGTTAATGCGGAAGGTATTAGACGAGAAGAGATTATGAAGTTACGATATGATTAATTTGATGTCACTCTGAATTAGGTGCACGACTTATTACATGTTTTTACCACCTATGCATTTCTATTGAAGGTGATTTGAAAGCACATAAACTGATATCCTTCATCAAATAAATATTGCTATCATTGTGTTATTTATTCTAAATTAGTGTTGCAATACATTCAACTTGAGCTGGGATTGTTATTCTGAGTTTTGAACTCCTAATCTCTGCAACTTATTTAAGAACAATACAAAATTCAGCGTTTAGTATAATGTCTTAAAAGAAACGCGCTTCATCTAGGGATACTATCTTGAGTGTTTCCTCATGGAACTGGGCTGAACATTGAAGTTGTTTATGTTGAAAGGCATGTAGTGAGTTTATTTAGTTTGTTTCAAGTGGTTGATCTAATGACATTGCTAAGTAGGGTGCACAAGTCAAAACAATTTCTATTATTTCTATTATATTTTTGTTTTTCTACTTGCACACACACTACTGCCCCTTTTAAGTCTTTATCCAGTATTGGAGTCAACTTCTGTGATGATTTTAATGGCCAAATGATGTTGGCATATCTTAGTGGTAACTTTTATGGTATGTTATATCTTTGATTTCAGATATATGGAGTGAATGGATCTTATATTTTGTAGGAGTTCCTAAATTTAGCTTTAGAAAGGTTATTTGTAGTATTCAGATTCCCATCAGTTTTCCTAATTAATTAGTGTAACTTGCTTTACTTTTGAGTAACTTTTGCCATTCACGAATAATTTCTTTCTTTCCATATCTTAGAATGTAGGTCCACTTCTTGAATTTATGCTACTCATAATTCATGTAGATAGTTTACCCCCTCTGATATGCAGTGGGGTGTAATTATTAATATATTACAGAATTCAAGTTTACCCCTGATGATGCCAATATAAGAGATACTATCTATGGGTAAATTTTAGCTTGAATCACATTTTTTTCAGTTTGAGCCCTCGGAAAATGCTTCTTTGCAAGGTTTTCCCTAATTCTTTGTTAGAAGTCTATAGAAAATGTAATCCATGTTAAAATTACCATTCTCAGTTCGTAGTGCTTAATTTGGAGCGGTTTGTGCTACTTTTTCACATATTTTAATTGTCAATACATTTGTTCATTTTTGTGAAGAAAATAGTATAACCTACTTAAGGCTATCGCAAATTTGGTGTGCATTGCAAGCTATACAATAAACTCCATATCAAATAAAATGAGCAACGTTGAACTCAGATTGAATAAAAAAGGAAAATAAAATTAGAATTGCAGCCTGGTTCCCCTTTCAAATTTGAAGTTTCAAGTTGCCCATTGCATAAATGATACATTATTAAATATAAGGAAAAATAGAACGGTGCTCTATATCTTGGACCTCAAATTTGGGTTAGAAGCTTGTCAATCAGGTACTTATATTTTCTATTGAATTCTTGGGTGCACATACATACGGTAGCAAAACAGATCCCTGAGAGCAAGGACATAAGACTTTTGTGCAAATGTGAAAGGGGAGTTCTATGTGCACATTCAAATTAAACATAAAAAATACCCTTGATTAAAGATCTGGAACTAAGAACGTGATTTAAACTTACAAAGGATCTCAATGGACATTTGGTGGGTCAGTGACAGAGCTCTCATTGCACATTTAGTGGTCCGTGATAGACAGTTCAATGTGCATTTGATGGATCTTTTGAGGGCCTTTAATGATTAAGAATAATAAGAGGGATAGGTTGATATATCTCGAAGATGGGCAAAGCATAAGCAAAAGGCTACCACTCATGATATAAAATCTACAAATGTACAAAAGTCTTCATGTATTCATGTTTAGTTCAAATAAAATAGCCCGCAAATGTACGAAAGGCTACCATTCATGATATAAGATTTGCAAATGTATATGTACGAATTTGTAACAAATTTGAAATGTAGAGATAACACCTTTAAATTTAATGCTTCATATATATTCCTACAATTACAAAATCAATTACACCCCTTATCGATATCAACTACAAAAATAATAACTATCCCTCTAAATCAAATAACATATACCATTCGGCGTTCACATCTCATGAAACACATGCGATTGCTAGTTTTTAACCCTAATTGGCCAATAGGCCTTTCTAAAGTGTAGTTTCTTGATAACGGTGTCCCCTATAGTCTTAGTCGTCATGTGCCTTTTGGTCTTTCCCTTGCGGATTTAAATTTTAAAGAAACGAAAATATTGATTATGGTCTCTCTATTATAAATGAAGCAAGGAGGATTGTTGGTTGGCACATTCTTATCACCTTCCCAATTTACGTTACAAACAGGTATGTTTCAGTTTTGCGAGGATAGTTGTTTCAAAGGCATATTTTTTATTTCACTTCCTACGTTTTGAAATCTTAGGTTTGATCTCAAATGGAGATTTCAGATGGCATTTTCTGAATGCAATCAAATAATAATTATTCCTCAACGAACTAAGATAATTTTTAATTTTTATATTTAATCACACAAAAATTTATCTCATCATCTTCTTTTCATTGCCGCTATATCCATTAATTTTGATGTAAGCATTCTTGGGCTATTCTTTCTTAGTCACATTTACTGTTGTGTGTGTTTTTGGTGGCTTCGGAAACATAGATCTCATACAATATACCTTTTTACTACGATTTGGTCATTTCTAGCATCTTCTCATCATTTGTAAAATTGTAGGAGAAGAAAAGTTTGCTTGGGTGTTAGGTGGTGATAATGATGGTGCATGTAATGTTTACAGTAGAAACAGAGGTGCAGTCCATTAATGGTCACAGGAGTCTGTTGGGAACTATTCTTTCTTGTTTGGCTTTCTTTTTCAGTGATGATTTGATCATATGGGTTTTTATTTTGTTAACGGGTGTGGGATATGAGTGAAATTTGTCCTAAGGCTATCTTTTTTTTTTTTCATATTCACGATCAAGTTCTAAATGGATTTTTTTCAAGGATATTGCATAACAGATTTCGCTTATATCTTTATATTATAATAATTGTTTTAGAAAACTACTAGCACTCTTAAATGAGTGTGAAGGTTTTAGGACTTTGTGCATATAATGTTTATTTTATGTATTATGGATGTATATTTTTGGCATCTAAAGTCACAATAGGATTCGAACTAGAGACATCATGATGAATTGTTTCATCATCTTGTACATTTAATATGTAAATGTCGGATGTACATCAAATGTTTATAACGTGTCTCAACGAAATGTATGTTAATGGAATGATATCAATAAGCGGTATATGAATTCTAATATATTTTGGAGAAAACAAAAAACAAACACAAAAGAAATAAATAAAAATGAAAAACGTTTCCAGAAGTTGCAGACAATTGCTTTTTAAAATAACTTGTTGAATAGTTGGTTCATAAAAACTCTTCCTAGTTGAATACCCTACTAAGAGACAGGAATATTGGCATGAAAATATTCAATAGGGTTCAATTGTAGCACAATTTATTTTAAACAAAACTTTATTTATTTAATAAATAATTAAATAAAATTCTCTCAGACAAAACTTGACGAAGGAATAAAATGAGTTTTAGCATGTGGGTATTTGTCGAAATTGGCTTATATGATTATCTAGGAATACTTTAACGTAATGGAGACAACTGCAGGAAATAAAAACTCAAAACGACCTGTTACTTTGAAAATAATGAAAATTTAAAAAAGGGGTGGTCACATATTTTAGGGTGAAATCCTTGGGACACCATTAATGAATCCACCACATTCACCTTTGTTTCCAATTTTCTAACACTGACCTCCTTTCTTCCACCATTTCCCTTACAAAATTATATTGCACATTAATATGATTTATACGAGAGTGATAATCTAGATTCCTCACCAAAAAAATTGCACCATGTGAGTCCCAATATATCCTTATCACATTTTGAACAAACTCACCCACATTTTCAACAAAATCACCCAAGGAACACAACCTTTGAATCTAAACCACTTCCTTCCATGCATGTGTATATATCGTGTATTCAACCTTTATGGTGGATATACCAACAACGACTCGAGGATTACTCATCCAACTTACCACTCCATGGAACAAGATGAAAACATACCCAATAATAGACCTTCACATATCAAGATTACCACCCTTATGAGAATCCAAAGAACCATGCGGACTCAAATATTTTCTTGCACCAAGGGACTTATCTTAATATAAAATGACATGATCACTAGTTCCATTGAAATATCTAAAAGTATACCTTATCGTAGTCTAATGCTCATGCCTTGAATTTTCCATATATCTTCTAACTAATCCCGAGAACATGTGTAATGTCGGGTATTTTACATACCATTTCATATATTATGGTTCCCACCACACTCGATATGGAACTGTACCATTTCTTCCAAATTATTTTGTGTCTTTGAACATTGTTTTTCTAAGACTTTCGGCGACGAACGAGAAAATGTGTGTTCCCCAAATTACTCTCCTACATCTTAAACATTTCTAACATTGTCTTCACATACTTACTTTGATTAAGCCAATGGTTTCTATTTGCAAAAACCTTTTGATCTCCATGCCCAAAAATAGCTTTGCAACACCAAGATCATTTATTTCAAACTACTTAAAAATTGATCTTTCACCTATTTGATCATCTTTATGTTGTTCCTAATCAACAACATATCATCCACATAGAGAAAAATGATGATAAAATTTTACCCTTATTCTTTGAAGTGGATCCACTTTGCTTCTTTCAAGGCTGATTTTAAGAACATACCCATCAAAATTTTACTTCCACATCCTCGGTGATTGTTTCTGGGCCATCTGAAAAGAATTTTTAGGCTCTGAAACCAAGTCCTCTATCCCTTTAATTTGAAACTATTATGCTGCTTCATGTAGATTTCATCTTCAATCTTTCAATACAAAAAAATTGTTTTAACATTCATTTGATCTATCTCTATATCATACATAACAAAAAAATATAAAATAAATATGATAGAAGTCAAATTTTAAAGAGAAGAAAATACCACACTAAAGGCAATCCCTTTGAGTTGAGAGAATCCTTTTCTGACTAAGTGAGCATTGTAATTATCAAATTTCCCTGCATGTTGAACTTATTCTTGAAAACCCATTTGCAACCTACTAGTTTTATTCTAGGAGGAATATTTACTGAGTCACATGTATCATTCTTCTTTAGAGACTCACTTTCCTCCTTTTCAGCCTTCATCCATGAATTAATATCATTTCAACTAAGAGATTCATTCATCATCATTCGATCTTCATTATCTATTACTTGATAATAGAAAAAAATAATGGTTATAATAAGGGATAAACTTTTTGGTTCTCTTAAAACTCTTATTGACCTTTAAAATCTAGAAGCTACACTATCATCCGGACTGAACTTCTAGATTTCTTCATGGCATGATTTTGAATCAGTCATCTCATGATGAGCTTGTTATGACGAACTCTCCTTGAATACCATGTATCACTTAATTAACTTTGAGTTTTCATTACAAAGATATCTCTTGACCAACCTAACTCTCGATATCTTAGCCTCTGTTTGATCCCATTGCGAGATCATATCCAAAGATTTTATCTTTGGTTTATTCTCCTCTTGAACCATCTACTCCAAATCATTATCTAACACAAAATTCTTGCATTTCCATTCCTTGATGACAACATTATAGCTCTAAAAACCTTTTGGAGTCATGGATTAGATAACTTATAACATTGATACAATTCCGTACCCCAAAAAGATACACTTGTAAGTCCTGTATTCAAGTTTCATTCCTTTGGGATATGTCTATAAGGCTCACAATCAAATACTTTTAAATGTTCAATTGATGGATTCTTTCCCATCTCACATTCCTATGGGATCTTATCAAAAATGCCAAAGTAGGTGACCTATTTACCAAATAACATGCAATATCCATTACTTCAGCCCAAAAATTATGATCTAATCCAACACCACTTAACATAATGAGGTCCTTATTTTTCATGTCCTATTCATGCACTATGACACTCCATCCTATTGTGGAGTATATGGAATTATATTCTACCTAATTTTTCCATAATTTTCACAAAATTTTTAAAATTCCTTCAAACAATAATTTCCCCCATTGTGCATGCATAATACCCTTATCCTTTTCTTATACTAGGTCTCAAAACTTCCTTGAACTTCTTAAAAGTTATGAATAACTCAAAAATTTCTTAAGAAAGTATCTCTAGGTCTTCCTAGAATTATCATTTATGAAAGATACATAATATGTAGACTTTCCAAGCGAGGGATCCTTTACTTGTTCAAATAAATCATTGTGTATAACTTGTAAAATTTTAATTAAATAAGGAGTAAAAGTGTGAAGCTTTACTATAATTTCCATACACATAAATATATTCACAAAATTCAAATTCGAGAGACAATATGAAATTCCTTGTACCATGTTTTTTATTTCAAATTATGAACTTTTTTTTGCCAATATAGCCCAATATTTCATCCCAAATTATCTCTCTCCTTCGGGAGAAACTCTTTCTTTTTCATTGAATCGCACTATCGCTATAATTTCCTAGTTGTCTTTGTTTCACCCACTATAACTCACTATTGTGTAATATATTTTGAATTCTCCTTTGATCCGATATTTTGTAGTTTTCAAGAGAGAAAGAAATCTCCCACACTCCTTGTGTTTTCCTTTGAGGCTCCTTTAAACCTAAATTCCTTAATATTTCTCTAGGAAACATCACAAAACTTGCTTCACCTAGTCCCTATGAGATGTAATTAGGAAACATCTTAGGGCCTTGCTAACCTGAAACCCTTCAAGATGTATTTGGGGAAACATATCAATAAAATTTTATTCCCAAGACCCTATGAGATGTCTTTTGGGTCACATTTGAGGAAATTAATTGCCCCATACTCTTAAATATTTCTTTGGGGTGTCATCTTAAGGATATGTCCCCACTAGACAACTGTGCGATTTATATGGGGAAACATCTTAGGACCATGCTTCCCTAAAAATCCTATGAGATGTCTTTAAGTAGACATATCAGTGCACTTCCACCTCTCAACTCCTATGAGATGTTTTATTACTAGGGTAAGTTTATGTTACTCCAAGATGTCTCTCGGGGATAAATATTATGATCATGTTACCTCCCAAATTTTGCAACATCTCATTGAGGTGAGTTCTTCTTTTCATGATGTTTGTCTTCTACAATTCTTATTATGACAATAATTTTACCTCCATTTTTTGTTGATCCGAACTAGGATTACATTGTAGAGTCTTCACCTCTAAAGAAACATAGTTTTGTTTGCACCAACTACCATGCTCACATCAATTTAAACATAGATCTTGTGCACACTCCTCTTTCCAAAAATAGATCTCCACAAACCATTTTACACTCATCTCTACTAAATGATATCCGTACACCATCATCATTTACATTTCTCAATGAAACCAAATTTCTTATAAGGCATTGAATGTGTAAAACACCAAGGAGAGTCTTGGTCCTCCCATCTCTAAACTTCAACTTCACTCTTTCTCTCCCTATAATATTCTATTTCGACCCAAAAAATGGCTAGTATCATGTACCTCATATTTTGTGAAGCACTCCCCATGAGGGACCATGTGAAATGACACACCTAAATAAATAACCCATGCATTATTCCATGCATGGGTACTCAATGTTACAAGATAAGGATCACTAACATCATATGTTCTTCCTCCTTTAGAATGCACATTAGTTTGGTTCTTTGTGTCCCTTTTCAGCCTTCTGAATCCTTCTTAAAATGCCCTATTTTATCATAGGCTCAACACTTTTTAAGACTTCATTCTTTAGCCTTAGATCTATTTTAAGACTTGGACCTTTTATCCCCTATTTTTTATTCTTTCCCCTCTCTCTCTCTCTTGAATACTGAAAAATATTTCCTTGAGAGATAGTCATATGCGAGACTTCCTCCTCATCTCTTGGAAAAAATTAACAATTACATCCTCAATCATTAGTTTTTTTATTGTCTGGTAATAGCCATCACCAATTTTTCCCAAAAGTATGAGAAAGAACAATGAAGATTAATACATTTATCTTCATCACCCATATTCACATCAATTGAAACCAACTGGATTAGGATAGCACTAAAATTATTTGTGTACTTTACATCTAAGTTGCCATCATCCAACCAAAAACAATACAACCTCTTCCTTATAAAAATGTGTTCACCAAAAATTTGTCCTAATACAATGTTCCTAGCTTATTGTACATCTCTTAAATGTAGTTTTCTCATTAGAAAATTTAAAAACATAAAGTTAGAAAAACATAACATAATAGTTATTTTTTCCTTCCTGTCAACCTTGTCACACTCTTCCTATGTCAAACGCGTCACAGTGATTGTCATGTCACAATAATCCATTGATCCATTTATGTCAAAATATCTTTCATCTTGAATTTACCCTCGTAACTCAAAAATTTGTATATCAAACTTTTCAATCTCAATTATTGTGCTAATATCTTCCATATTAGAGATATTGCAACAAACTAGATTTCACGACTCAAAACCATTTAAAGAAAAAAAAATAAAAACCGCCACTAAGTTTGTAACCTTTTCTTTGATACCGGTTGGGATTTAGGAAACATGCGATCAATAAAATAAACTAGAGAAACCAAATTAAGTAGATATGAAATAAACTAAAAGCATACCAAAAATATTGACACAATGTTTATTTGAGGAAAATCCTTTTGGTTAATAAATCTAGTAGAAATTTACTTATTGTACTAACTTGAAACCAAATTGTAAATACAATATCCAACCTTAAAATATATAAATTTTAACTATTCAATATTTTAATCATTACCTCTTGTAATGTGAGCATGTAATTTTATAGCCAAAGCACATCCTATTATTAATCAAGATAAAGTCGAAAATAGAAATTTAAAGAAGAGTGACATTTGGACTCAAGTAATAAAACTAAATTAAAGCTTACACTAAAAATAAGAACTTATTTGACACAAACCACCTAAAATATCTCCAAGTGCCCCCTAAAATAGGTGCACCACTTGCATGGATAGGTGATGTATCCAACATTAATCCCCATATGGATTAACATGTATGCATTTCCTATCATGTTTTGAGTAGATTGAATATTTACTAAAATAGGTAATGCAATAGGATAATATCTATACACGGATGAGAAAACATAAGAGAACTAGAAAAATAAAACAACTATGAGTAAGGCTAGAATATATGTTAGGAGAAATGTGATAGTCTCTAGGCCATAAAACATAACTCTCCATTCCAAAGAAGACTCATGGATTCATCCTTACTATGAGAATATTGACATTCAATGTTATATCTATCATCAAATGGGTCACCTCAAAATATAATGTCTATGATCTTGTCCCATTTTTTCTTCCTTTCAATAAAATTATATGAGTGAAAATGAATCTAAATTTCTAACATCTTTTTATGAATTAAATTTAGAAAGGTGAAATGGAATTGATATACCTTCTAATGGGAAATGAAAGACAATAATATTGCACATACAAGGTATGCATTTATGAAATAATATAGCAAGGTATGAAACATACAAAGAGAATTGAAAGTGAAGTTACATTTGAAGACAACTCAATTATATGTTTAGATGTAAGGCATAAAAGGCTTGGTTAGACTAAGAAAAAATTAAGTCATAAAATGTTTCTTTTTGCTTCATTAAACTGATCTTGTCATGAATTTTAAAAACCTTGTGTAATTATATATTACCATCCAACTTGGGATGCATTGGTGATGCTTCATGTTTCAATTTAATCCATCTACACACACTAAAAAAAATTGAGTTAGAGAACCATCAACAAACAATTGTTAAATACTGATTACTTTGAATTATAAATCAATATTAACTATAATATCGAGGATATATTTGATCAATATTTATTTTCTTATGATATTGAATGTGGTAGAGGGAAACAACTATGAAGAAAATATTAGAAAAATAAAATCTAACACAAATAATACATGAGAAAAATTAAAATAAATTCTTAAAATATAAGAAGGTATTATAATTATTTACAAAATATAATTTCTCATAAAAATTAAGAAGTAAATTGTTTAACAACCATGCAAAATGTTGACTTCCTTGAAAATAACACCTAAGCATTATTTAAAAAGACTCATAGTTCCACTTATTGGTAACACAATTCCGCATATTTTTAAAGTTTGTCTATTTGTCGATTATTGTTTAAAAAATGCAAAAGATTTTTTTGTATTCAACAATTACTGATCGAGATAGAATTGTTCCATCATCTAAAATAATTGTAAACTACATAGTGAAATTTATCTAAATATATTAGGAGGGAATCAGTTCCTATGTGAATATTATAATAGTGTTAGGGATATCGATATAATCAAAATAATTATCATATATTATTATTCCAAGATTAAGTCTTCTAAAAACTAGTTTGGAAAATTTATGATAAAACATAACTATTTTAACATTAAATTTAAGAAACATGGATAAAATTATAAACACCTAAATTTGGTAATTTATGACTTGATAATGTTAGTATTGTCTTAATCCCTAAATCATGAAGTGCACACTTATTCCAAGACTAATTGTTATATCCTTAGTCATATTGCAACACTTTCTCTCCTCATGGCACTAATGAGGCACTCACAAAAAAAGATCAAATGAGTCCAAAGTAGTCTAGTCATCCCAATTTTCATTCATGAAACTTTACAACACCGCATTCCCTACTTGGACTAAATTGTAAAATGGTTTGGTATGAAAGTAATAGTTTGGTCCAATGCCTTTCAATGGTCATTTTGTTAATTTGATATCTTTTAAGGGTGTTTATTTTTTTCCATGGTTAGGTTTTAGTGCAAAATTACACATATGAAACACTATATAAATAAGTCAAAGAATATCATTTACTCATTTGTCACTTCCAAAAGCACCACTAGAAAATACAATTCAAAAGGAACACCAAGCTATCTGAATATTCCTAAAAAGTAAAAATAACATTAAAAGAATCCCCAACATAGGTATTAAACACTCCAAATTAGGTTCTAGATCCAAGCTTCCTAAGCCAAAGATAATTAAAAGATAAGTCAAGCACAAACAAAGAAATCCATTATAAAACATTATCAGTGATCAATTCATAAAATATGGTTACATCCATACAAGTATCACGTATCTAGCGGAGAATATGTTCATTTTGAGGCCTTACAGAGGGTTTCACCCATGGATAGGGTTTTGGGTCATTTTATTTCATTACGGAGGGTTTAACACATTTTCAAGACCAAATATCTTATAGAAAAACACATCACAATTAATCATAAAAATAAAAAATTACATAGCTCCAATACATACCTAGACATAACCACTTTGGATAAGGATGAAACCACCAAATGATTTAGTATGTAAATAATGGTTTTGTCCCAAGAAACTATACAAATATAGAATAAGACAGGACACATTTTCAATACATTCCTAGCCTCTTCATCACTCTATCACACCCAGATCAACTTACATCCTATTGAAAGAGCCAAGTGCACTTATATTATCATGCTTTACTCTATTTTACATGTTTTAATTGGTATGTCTTTTAAATTACTATATATGTATATTATGGTATGAATTATTAATTAATAATATGAAAATACATCTTATTTCTAACCCTAATATGAATTAAGTAAAGTAATTCATATCCCCTTCCTCACAATTTTTTTTTTTCTAGGTGTAATCATTAGTGAACCCACGTATTGATCAAATCCTTAACCTATTGGCCTAGGTCACCTTAATCTGAATCATGCCTCCTACTACAAAACCCTAGGGTTATTTATTTATTTATTTATTGAATGATTAAATTATCCTAATATGAGGGTTTATTCTCATTTTTGTTTCATGAATTGCCTATTTACTGACATAATTTTTTTTTACTAAGCTTAGATGAGATTTAATGTTCACTTCCATCAAGTTGGGTTAGGATACCATCCTTGAACCAAGTCCATACCTCTCCTCATCATGAGGGAAATGAGAAATATCCATTCACTAATAAATCTCAATATTTATTTTTGTAAACCCTCAATCCACTCTTGATTATATCAATGTTCAACCCAAAGTTATCCTACCACTACCAACGTTAAAGGGTTTTCATGAAGCCTTTTGTCCCACACCTCCCTTGTTATGAAGATTCTTTCTAACTACCATCCCGCCTCCACTCTTTTCCCCATTATTTTATTATAATATGTAGTTTATAAAATATTTGGAAAACCACCCACAGGGCTAACCAACCTATTCCTCCACCATCCTTTTTCCTTCTTCTAGACCTAGTTCTCCACCAAAGGTTATGGCATAGTGGATCGATTGAGCAATAGACTGCTTCAAGGTATCCATTTCGAACTACTCAAAAAGTCACCTTTTTACAAGGACATTGTATATGAGACATTACAATCTACTTCTCTCCTAAAAATATAAAACCCTCTTCCTTTGATTCTATCATGAGCACATTTGAAAACATGGATAGGGATATTAATTTTGACACTAAAATGTCACCTCCTAAGAATATTAGTGATCAATGGCTACCCCTACTTGTTCTACATGGATTCATGATTTTAAATAAAAATAATACTAATTGATAATGTATTTGCATATAATGTTTTCCCCAAATCTTTGCTCCACCAAATGGTTATCTCCACGAGGACTATTGATAATAATCCTATTTTTGTTGAAGGATTTGATAATATATCATGAACTACTGATTGGTAAAATCAATTCAAATGTATTTTTGGCCCTAAAAGGTCCACACCACATTTCATATTATAGAAAATTATCTTCATTATAATTTCATATTGGATCGTCCATAGATCCATGCTATAAAATACATTCCATACTCTTCATCAATGCATCAAATTTGTACATAATTACTATAAATATAATATCACAACATATTATGAACCTTTCAAGTATTAAAAGTTGACAATTTTTCTTCTAGTGAGCCTATTATCACCCTTCCAATACTTCCCATCCCTATAGATAAATTGCACACAATTTTGGTTGGCGAATCAAGTAAAAATCGTGATACTAGGCCTCTTATACCACAACCTAGTGAATATATGTTGAGTCGATCTACACCATCATGTGTTCATAAGGATGAGTTCGACTTGAGCATTCTAAGTCCATGCAATTTACTGCATCCCCACAACTTAAGCATGAAGATATCACGAGTTACCATTACTAGTTAATGAAAAACAACAATATAGATTTTTACTATTATCCAAAATTCACCCCAAGGTAATTTTGATAACATGCATCAAATTCTTTAGTCCCAAGAAATTATATTGATTCGGGCGAAAGTTATGTTTCTAGGTCCCCTTAGATTTTTCTAACTCCTCTGTCCAAGTAGAAGAGAGCAAGTTCTGAGAAAATGTAAAAAATTGCAAAAATAAGCTCGGGCGAGAAAAAATCATGAAAAATGGCTAAGTCCTGGTCCTTGCGTGATAGTGGACAGAGGCGGGACATGCGGGCCTTGAACCGGCCGAAGGCCGCCAGGCGCCCCGCACAAAGACCGGGACATTTGGGACAAAGGGATGCGTAGGATGCGGCCCGAAGCAGCCGAAGGCAGAGGAGAAAAGTCAACATTCGACCCGTGGAACTTCAAACGGCCATAACTTTTGACTCCAAGCTCCAATTTTCACAAAATTGGACTTTCTGGAACGAGCACGACGTCCTCTACGCCACAAAAACTGGATTTCTTAATTTTAATGAGGATAGATATATTTAAATAAAAGAAACATATTCGGCTCAAGTCAGTTAATGCTCATTCCCGTCAAATGACAGAAAACGCCTGCCAGGCCCAAAATAGCTGCCCGCACTCAGAAGGCCATAACTTTTGCATTTCTCAATGAAATCACACAAAATTGGTACCGTTGGAATCGTGGTTCCGAGCCTGATGCACAAAAAATCAAGAAATTCCATATTTGATTAGATATTGATTGAGATTTTTAAGAAAATGTGGCCGGGTTTAGAACAGTGTTTTATTTGGTAGCTGGGAGTGCAATTAAGAGGCATGGTCATCATTCTTTCTCTGCTGCAGCACATGGGACAGTATGGGGAGCCTTTTGCAAGTAATGTATAACCATTTCACTCAATTTAATGCCTCTTACAGGTGGTTGAAGGACAGATTTTGGGATTTCCATTTTCCCTTCTCTTTTCCTTCTCATTTTTCTATAAATTGGAGTGTTGGGCTCATTGTAAAGAAGAGAGTTTTGGGTATGGCTACTGCCAAAATTTCTTTGTGAAGCCAGTGTGTTGTAGGCCCTTGTAGTGGACTCCTTGCATGGTGATCCAGGCCCTTATCTTGTAATAGACTGAACTGTGCATACCATGAAGCAATAAAATATCAGTTTGTGGATGTATCTTCCCCTGCTGTGTTTTCTTGCATTCTTCTTGCCCCTTTAATCTTTCTACAAGAATATTGTGTCTATTATTGTGTTCTTGCAGGGATCTATCATCATTGTGTATGCTTGAAATATTGTTGTGGATGCATTTTTGCTAGATTATGGAGAACTGTCATCACCTCTTCTAGTGTGCACTTTGCCTCTGTATTTCACACATTTGGAGATTACTCTCACACCCTCCTTTTCTGGTGTATCACCGCTTTAGTGTAGGCTTTCATTTTATGCATTCTCTCTCTCTGGTCCCTTGGAATTTTAGATTAGAATAGCTAGTTTCCCCTGCATTAGAGTAGATTGTGGCAGGTAGTTTAGGAGCAAGAACCAGCTTTCTCTGGAGGTCTATCTCAAGTAGCAAGTCCCACAACTTGGAGATAGTACCCATGTTATCCAATCACACCGTGAGTTCAAGTATATCTCCAGGGGTGCTGTGATTCGGTGATAACATTTACTAATTATTTAATCACCGATGATGATGTTATAGAGTTTTCTTATGATTTTATAAAAAAATCAAATTTAAACCCTATTTATGAGGATTAATATATGTTTCATACCATATTTACATATAATGACCCTAATAACTATCAACTTAATACTTATACAATTGATTCTAAGAAATCTCTATCCTAAGCATGTCATTACTCTAGAAAACAAAATCCCATAAGTGAAACTTGTATTCTTGTACACACTACATATCTTTCCCCACCTTTGAGTTAAGTATTTTTCAAATCTAACATACCTAAGTTCTCGGTACATGTTTGTTAGAACAAGTACAAAAACAAAGCATAGAACACAAAAAGAATTAAATGTGATTTGGTTTAGTAGTCTCAAATTCATGAGAAGAAAGACAATAAGTGGAACCAAAAGAGCTTCATTCAAAATAGTTGAAGGTGGGAGATAAGACTCACAGTGAAGATGAAAATTCTCACTCATGTGACATAGTGATAGAGGAGATAGATATGGTGTAACAATTTTACTGAGAACATTGCATGATATAGGCAATGTGACACATGTGGGAGGTTTCCACATAGGGAGTAAAAATTTCTTGGGGCATAATATAGTTGTGGTGTCTAATGAGATGTATCTAAAATAAAGAACACCTAGAGATGAGGATGAGATGAAAGAGATTAGTTATATCAACACAAGCATGTGTATAAGAACATAGAGTTGTAACAAAGAAACAAAATTTGAGAAAGTGAGTGACCATTTTATTTACTAGAGGCATGTTAAAATTTATCTTGCAAGAAATCTACAAAGCAAGAAGTGAATTATGAATCACATGTTTCTACTTGATTAGCTATTAAAATGTAAAAAAGAGAGAAAAGAGTTTATTTTGGAATTGGTTATTGAGAGTGAAGTAGAGAAGATAAATGTGGAGCAATAAGTGCAAACTATTGCATTATATGATTTTTATGAAGAAGAATTGAATAAAAGTAAAAATGAAGAAAACTTAATAGTAAAACATGAAGTGAAGGAAGTACGAGAGGGGATGATAAGCTCATATTTTTAATTTACCTTCTGTTTTTAGTATTTGTGTAGGTGCAGAAATTGAATATGAGAAGGAATTTGAAATATATTTAAATAAATAAGAGGATGAACAAATAAGAGTGTTTATACATTGCGGAGAAGTTTAGCTATTTGAGATCATGCGGGATGTATAATCTTTGAAAAAATAATTACATTCAAAATAATGCATATGAGTATGCACAAATGTTTTGGGGTATAATTAGAGTTTGAATGAGTGTGGAAAAATTCCTATAAGAATTTTGGTTGAGGAGGTCGACAAAGATGGGTTCAATCCCACCAAAATAAGTCAACATAAAATATCTCTAAAGAGGTGGCTGAAATATAATGGGTTAATTCCTACAATGGTAAAAAAGAGAAATATAGAAGAATTTGGTGGAGGTGATTGGATTGTGATGAGCTAAAGATCACAAAATAGAGAGGAATGGCTTTGAGATATTATTTTTAAGTTGGAAGAGATGAACAAAGAACATACATAAACCGGGAATTGTGCATGTTGGATTGAGAAGTCGTGACTATTGTACTCAACAACCACTAGAGTGGTTTTAGCATTTATTCCATCCATTTGAGTATACATTCAATTTTTCTTATCTTTGGTGTTTGATGTAGGAGCATCCAAGGTACATGAGAAATATTACATCCTTAAAAATATTTATTTTTTCCAATAAGTTAGTGTTTTCATGTCATAATAAGGTGCATGAGAAATATTGCATCCCTAAAAATATTTATTTTTTCCAATGAGTTAGTGTTTTCATGTCATAATAAGTCTTAGGTGACATATCTCTTAGAAGGATTGAAACACCCCTTTGTTTTGTTCACACTATTGAAAAGATTAATATTCTACCACTAAGGAAATTTTTTAAAATTTAAATAATCATTGGAGGGTCACTCTTTATTATAAGTCAATGGTTTCTATTTTATAACAAGGTCACATTAAACATGAAGTGTTCTTTGGGCCCAATACTCAAACAATTTATCTCAAACTATTATAGGTCACAAGTTAAGTTGGTATCTTTTATATTAAAATTATGTGAATCACATTATATCCTAAGGGGTTCATGAATTTATTTATGTATGAAGGAGCCCACAGTGTTTAAAGTGTAATACATCCTAAATGAGACACGTGGCAAGTTTAGACTATAATCACATGGAGAAATCGAATGGAAGGAGGTCACAAAGTCCTTTTATGTTAAGTTGATGAAAAAACATGAATATGTGACAAATGTCACATTTGGGAATCAATAGAAATAAGGTCACATGGAACACTTAGGTCAAGTTTGTGTAGAGATCAATCTTTGAACACAATAAAACTTGGTGTTTTTAGATTATGTCCACACGGAGAGCCTAAAACAACATTGGTCACAATTCCAAGGATTACGATATCCTTAGTAGCCCATGGTTATTATATGTGGCATCATCATGACATGGCTCAAATTCACTATTGACCTTAAGTTTGATTCTTAAGAGACCGGTTCTAGAAACTTCAATTTCCCATATCTCGTGTCACTACTCAAAATTGTACATACAAACAATCATTAGAATTAAACCAACAAGGACTTTAACTTAGAACTAGATTTGAGTGAATTAAAGAAATGTGGGAGAAAAGAAGCATATGAAACTTCCGTGAATTTTTTGTGCTATTTTTGGAGCCTTGGGATGGATGCAATTCAATTTTAAGTCTTGGTCACAATAATATGGATTCATGAGGGACTCATGCATCTCATGTAAGCTAATTTAAGTCTTGACTACAATGAAATAATTCTTGGGACACATACATGCAAAAGGAGACTTAACTCTAGGGTTGAAAAACTTGTTTATAGAAGTACATGCATGTGAACACAAAGAGGAGCAAGAGGACTTGATTCGAAAAGAGGAGGAAGAGGTCTTGATTCAATAGAAATTAGTGAGAGGTGCTAGAAATTGAATACATAGCTCAAAATTCAAAGAAGGCCAAACAAATATCCTAAGAGAAATTTGGGAAATTATACAAAGGTATTTAGATTCAAATAAGAGGCCACTTAGTCAAGAGTAAGCCCAATTTTAATATAGAGGTTGCATGTGATGTAATAAATCCCTTTTAAGGATCAATTAATGTGTGTTTTTGAATGTAGATTCCATATAAAGGTTTGGGATCAATAAAAAAATGTGTTTTTGTTTGTATGTTGTGTTTTTCTATGGATTCAAATTTTTGCTATTGATAAGTTGAGATCCCATACCTTGACCGTATCAACATGATTTTAGAATTGAAAAAAAGGAAGATAGTGAATAATCCATTCATTTTGATAATTTTATTTTTGGGGGATTCAAAAGAGATCACTAAGAGTCACCCTTAAGTTAATGGATGGCCAATGGATGTGAAACACCCTTCAAGAGTAAAATATAATACATACGTAAAATTTAGCTTTTAAAAAGGCATAACAACTTCTCACTAGAATTATAACTTTGTTTGTGGGATGAATCATGGAGTTGTACATCACAGGAGTATGCCTCCAAAATTTGGTGAGATAATGAAGGATATGTAGATTGTTCCCTTAATAGGAAAAACAATTCTAACTTCTTTCATTAATAACATGACTTTGACGAGTAAGAAGTAAATATATCTAAACAATGAACTTAAATTGTGCCTCATTAACACTATTTTTTAATCTACGAACAATAAAAAAACTATATTATTAACATCTATGTAAAATATAGCCACTATTATCCTTAAAAGAATTTCCCATGTTTATTTGATATCAAATTTATGTACGAAAATTGAAAAAAAGTAAATAAAAAAGACAACAAATAAAGACACTAAAAATATAATTAATTATAAAGGCACATCAAAATATGAACCAAAAAAAAATATTGACAAAACCCAAAAATACCCATGAACCAAAAATAAATATTGACAAAATCCAAAAATACACATGAAGAAGGGGGATAAAGTAATATTTAAGAAACCCAAATACAATTATGTATATAATATTTAGAAATTTCTAATTTAACAACCACGAACAACCATTATCCGTAACAACCACCTCACTATAAAAAGTATAGCTAACTTAGTATACATGGAGCCAAAGTAACCACCCTAATTACACACAAACAAAGACTTCTAATGTTTTCAAATAATACAATACATACATTTTAAAAACAAAAGTTATAGATAATTCCCAGTAAAAAAGGTTTTGATAAATATTTTTTAGAGTTACACACAAATTCAACCCTTCAAGATTTACCAACTAAAGAACCCATAAAACCACAACAAACATACCCACAAAAACAATGATTTTAAACAATTCAAATTGTTTTCTTTAAATAATTATGGAAGTGTTGATATAATGTATTTACGAGAAATGAAGGCTCTAAAATTATACTCATAGAAATCCTATTCAAGCCATGCAACAACACAATAAAAAAATGGATAGAAAATATATTTTAAAAATGTCATCATATTGGTCAAAATTGTTTTCTTCCAGGATCTTGAAAAAATATACCTTAAACCTAAAACAAATCCTCATAAATATTTCTAAACTATTAACCTACCAATGTGAAAAAACCATGCAAAAAAATGATAATCATGAGGCATAAATAAAAAGGAAGTGGGCATAATTGGACAATGGAATTGTATGCAACAAATTTGATAAAGGACAGCTTTTAGTAGAAGCCGATTATGGTGGTGATGCGGGGAACCATCACGGGACCACTTAAGGTTTAGAAATAAGAAATTTTTGGTTTGTTTAGGTCTGTAGGGGTGTCATTGAGTCATTTTGGGTGTCCAATAAGCTTAGGAGGTTGAAAATTTGAATCATGGAGTTTCCTCCATTTTACTCTATTTAAAAATTTGGAAATCTCTTAAGCCAATTTTTGGATTTCTAGGTTGTACAGGGAGTTTTTAGTTATTTTCAAGAATTTTGTAGTTGGTTTAAGCTCCAATGTGGTCTCCAAGTACTAGGGTGATGAAGGAATTGTAAATTCTAATCAAGTTGAGCGCTTGCATACTTTTTGCAATAGGACCACATCTTGTAAATCCTGTATATGACCAAGAAAAAAATTTTCACAAGAAGAGTTCGAGCCAAGGAGTATTTGAAGGAATTTTGTAACTAATTTTATTATTGATCAATCAAATAAAACTTTTATTAGAGCTCCAACACCGGAAAAAAGGAGAAGTCATGATCAGTATTGTTTCTTTATTAATTGTAGATTATGATTTAATGTTTCTAAGGATTATCATCAATCCTATAAGTGGTGTATCTTGTGAGTACAATATTTATTAATTGGTCGATAGTGAGATTAGTGTGAATCTCTATTTGTGGTAGATTATGAATGTATGATAGTGTCCAAGAATCTTAGCACATGGTAAATCTATTGGAACTCAATCATAAAGAGATTTTGATAATTGTTCAAGGAGAGTAAATATTTTGGAACCTTCTAACAAGGGTGATAAACCTTGAAATGGTAATATATTTTATCAAGAATGAAAAACAAGGAATAAATTCAAAATAAATAACTCTTGGCTTTGATACGATTGGGCATACTATGCAAATTAGGGTTTTTAATAAAATTACCAAAATCACATTCTCACCACTCAAAATTCTTGAAAATTAGAATAAATATCTATGGAGGGGTCATGAGAGTATTGAAAAAGGAACCAAGTTATTTCATTTCGAATTGAAGGAGAAATCCATGACAAATTTTGTCTCCAATTCGTGTTAACCTACAACTCGGGTTTCTCTAGTAAAAATCCATCCAATTCAAATTTTAATCAATGAAAAGGTCCGAGAAATGGTGGTAGTCATCATTGGCGAGTTGGGATCATGCTATAAAAATAATTAGGATGAAAAAATATTGAGGATTGAGAGATTTTAATGCTAGTTCTCTATCAAATTCATGTAAGATCAGAAATACAGTCCTCTCGTGAAAGGAAGAAAGCATAATTATATGGAATGAACATATTTGAATCCTTGAATGTGACATACAGAGGTTATTATTACCTAGTGTTGAAAGGAAAACTAAGTTAATAATGCCAAGGGACCAAGGATAGGAGGATAACATGAAAGGAAACTACACTAAAAGGTGATAACACTAGAAAAAGAGGGATGAACACTATCTATTCTTGAGTGAAAATGAAGGGGAATGCATGAAAGAAGGATAGGCATGTGTAGCATGACTAAAATGTATTTACCAGATCAATTTCATGGAACACAACTAAATAAGGAATTACAAGGGATGTAGAATGGCACAACAAAGCATGCAATGTAAAAGAAAAGGAAAGAAGAAGGAATAAAAACATGTTAAGATAGAAAATAGTCACAAAATGATGCTTCTATTACTTTTAGAAATGCACAGAGCTATTACAATGGTGAAAGAGGCCAATATCCACATGCATGAGCTAGATCTAGAGGTCTTGCAACTCAAAATACAAAAAATATGAAATCCTTAGCAAAAGCGTAAGGATCCAAAAAATGTCCAACATAACAAATGAGCCTAGCTCTTACATTTATAGATGAATTCATGGAAGAAGAAGAGAAGAAGGAGGGAAAATTGAATTTGAAATAAAACCACCAACAAGAAGCATTCAATGCATGTAAATCCACCTACAAATATATCAAATATGTTTCCCCAAGTTTGTTTGCATGTTGGAGAAGGAAAAAGGGAAAATAAGATCAAATCGGGTGGTTAAAGCAATCAGATCTTCTCATTAATGCCTAGAAATACATTTTCCCATTTCTCACCTACTAGATCCACCAAGAAATTGAATTTGAATGTCTAGCACTATAGCCTATGTCAGAAGTTATCGATTGAGACTAGACATGTGCTTGATCGAGCTCATGTAGCAAAAGATATGGTTGTTAGAAGTTTTTTAGAGTCATCTTGCATGTAAAGACACATGGTGCATGGATTGGCTAAAAGATGGCCAACTATGTCAATGTTTTTTCATTCTCTACATGTGTCACTCATTGATTTGTTGTCAGGGATTCGATTCCTTGTTGGCGCACTTTTGATAGTTACGTGTAGCACACTCAAGCATGTTAGAGAATGATGTGGCATGAAAGGTGCAAAGGAGGGCACAAAAATATGTGCACAGAAGAATGAGGTGCGAGAAGGAGGTAGAAGGCACATGCCATGCACACATGGGGAAATGAGGCAAACAAGTGAGTGGAGAATGCATAGTCAAGGCACAATTATTACAAGGTAATGTGTGATGGCACAAGGAAGGGGCACGTAGGGGTACTAAGGATAGCTATTTTGGAGCAAGTGCTAGGTGCACACACAATGACGATGGATGGAAATGTTTGAGAGGAAAGTGGAAGCACAGGGAATGCACGTAAGGGGAAGATGGAACAAAGAGGAAAAGGAAAAGGAAGGGAAGAAGGGGAAGCATGCAAGGGTGTGTGAGGAAAATAAGGGAGGTGTAGGAGGAATCTGCAACCAAGGAATGTGCCAAGTGAACTTGAGCACACACAACCTTGCAATGAAGAGCTCAGAGCCAAAAATGTATATAAAGTTACCCAAATAACTAGGAGAGTTATTTGGATAATAGTTTTGGTGAACTTTTCGGGGCCATCTACCTGCTAGATGAAGGAGATCAGTAGCCTAGAACATCCATTGGGCATGGATTCTACTATGTAATCATGAAATTTTGATTTATAACTTTGAAGAACTACCCCAAAGTCACTTGAAGGATCATTTCTTGACTCTATTTTGGATCCTAATCTTGAAACTACTAAAAAGAAGACCGCCATTCTAGAAGCAAAAAAAAAGAGCACGTGTGAGAAGAACATGAGAAGAAAAAATGTAACAAACAAATGTGCACATGTAACACACTTGGAGGAATTGAAACTACTCTAATATATATAAAATGATGTAGCAAACTTAATGGAAGGGTTTGAGATAGATCCCATTTACTTGGGATTTGTAGTGTGCCTCCATCAAGATGAGTTAACTCAAAAGAGTTAGCCTCTTTGCATGAAAATGATGTATGGGCCACTCCAAAGTGCATCAAACTTTGAATGGCACCCTAGTTTAGCTCTGTCATCAACATCCCATTTCAAAACCAAGTCCCCAAATTTGAAATTTTGAGGCCTAGCCTTTCTGATCAAACCATTTCTTTGTTGCTTGTTGATGTTGTTCTAGCTTGATCATGGTAGAGTTTCTTGATTCTTTAAGATTAACCAGCTTTTCCATTCTAATTTCTCTCTAGTCTGCACCTTCAAGTTCCAGTTGTTGGGAAAGTTCCAATGAGTTCAACTCTAGTGTCAAAGGAAGGGTAGCCTCCTTTCCATAGAAAAGCTTATAAGGTGAAGTTCCTATTGCCTTTTTAATTGTGATTATATCTACCCAGAGCGCACATGAGACCTTTGTATGCCACTTTGTCTTTGGCTGATGTTCATTGTGCACTTCATGATCCTGATCAAGTTCTTGTTTGTTGATTCTGCTAGACCATTTCCTTGGGGTAATAGTTGGAAGAAGTCTTTAGATAGATGCCCAGATTTAGAGCCCAATCAAGTGATTTTGGTCCCAAGGAAGGATTTTGCATTATCGAGATAATGGTTTGAGGAATGCCAAACCTTGTGACTATACCTTCAAGAAAGTCAAGGATGACTAACTCGGTTGATTCCTTGAGTGCGACAAACTTTTCCATCTAGTGAAGTAGTTTGTATAGCTATCAACACCCACTTTTGTCCAGCTGCTTGAAGGTGGATTGATCATGCCTATGAAGTCAAGACCCCATTGTGCAAAAGGCTGATCCACTTGGATTGGTTGGAGGGAAGCACTTGCCAATCTTTTCTTTCCTATAAAGAAAGTGCATTCCTTGCATTTTTGACCCACTTGTGTGCATCTACAAATAGGGTAGGCCAAAATATTCATGCCATTATGATCTTCATTATTTTATTTTTGGCAGAAAAGTGTCCACTAGAAAAACCATCATGGAATTATGCTAACACTTTTTCATTTTGCGCGTGTCATTGATACATCTTAACAACATGCCATCAAGATTCTTATTCTTGAAGAGAATTCCATCAATCAAAACATAAGGGATAGATTGTAACCTCAAATGTCTTCTCTTTTCTTTGTTTAAGCTAGGAGGGTATACACCCTCGAAAAGAATGTGATCATGTCCTTCATCTAGTCGTGTGCTAGGATCTATATTCTGCTCAAGTTCTACGCACGCAGAGAGATCCTCATCCAAAAATAATGAAGTCTCAGATTCATTTTATGCATCCTCAAAATCTTCTTGTAGAGCACGCTACCTCTTACCAATTTTGTGGCTTTGATAGTCACATCATATTCCATGATTTTGGTCACCCATCATGCTCTCTTTTCACTAATTTATTCTCCCATGATGAATTCTCTAAAAAAGAGTGGGAGACTAACACCTTGATATGATTTGTGGTGAGCATACTTTTGAATTTCTTGAGTGTGTGCATGATGGAAAAGACCTTCTTCTCTCATGTGACTATATTTTAATTCATAATCCTTCAATCATCTGGCTGAAGAAAGCCACTTGGTTGTTCCAGCCCTTGTTCATTTTCTTGTGTTAGGACAACAACAACACTCACATCAACACCATAAGCATAAAGGATGAAATCCTTTGAATAATTCGAGGTTGATGAGTGTTGGTGCACAAGAAATTTCTTGCTTGATTTTGTTGAAGATTTCTCTTTCCTTCTATTGTCCATCTGAAGCTATGTCCTTCTTGAGCATCAGGGTGATGGGCCTTACCATTAGACTGTAAAGTTAGGAATAAAGCGCCTAACAAAATTGATCTTACCAAGGAAGGATTGCAAGGCCTTTTTGTGCACTAGAAGGGAAAGAGCTAGGATGGCTGAAACATGCTTAGATCAATTGCGATGCCATCCTTTGAAACCACATGGCCCAAAATCTTTCCTTGTGCCACTGAAAAATTACACTTCTTGGGGTTAAGAGATACCCCATATTTTTACACTCTCAAAGATACTTTCTCCAGGTGCACCATATGATCCTCACTCTTGCTTTGAGAAGATTGTTATGTCATCAAGGTAAACCAAGATGAACTCATTGATGTAACCTTTGAAGGCAATATGTCCATGGTGCACTAAAATGTTGCACCTACATTTGATAGACCAAAGGGCATTTTTGATATGCATATGTTCCCCACTTGGTTGTAAATGTTGTTTTGAATTGATCCTCTTCCTTGACCAGATCTGATTGAAACCTAAATATCCATCTAACATTGAGAATCTTTGTGTACACACATCCATAGTTTACAGAATCTACTCCATTGAAGGAAAAGGATAATGATCCTTTAGAGATGCCTTGTTCAAATCTCTGAAATCAACACAGTCTGATTTCACCATTCTTCTTCTTGCACACTGGAACTAGATTCATGACCCAAGTAGAGTACTTGATGGGAAAAATAATCTTCACCTCAATGAGTTTGGATAATTCCTTTCTCATGAGGGGCTCTATCTTTGGATTGATTGTCATTGCTTTTTCACGATGGGCTTGATACCAGGATCAAGGTCAATGGAGTGTTGAGAAACACTTGGATCAAAACCTTTGAGGTCTTCATACTCCCATGAGAATATATCACTGTATTTTTGATAGAGAGAGATGAAGGCCTATTTTCATCATGTGCGCAAGATTTACTGAGCAACAACTCCTTTTCACACGCAATAATAGTGACTAGGGAGCAGTCTCTTGCACGGTGTGCATATACTTTTTCTTCACCCTTGAACTCATCATCAGGGATAAAATTTTCTCTAAGGTGACCAACCCTTTAGGTAACTTATTTGACTTCAGTTGAATCACTTGGTCACCATAGTTGTCATGCAAATCATCTTGCATGCTTGATGAGAACTCAACTTCATTTTGGATGAACTGGATGATCTATGCATCATTGTCAAACACTTTCCAGTTGGTATTGTTGTCTAGAATGGATGGTCTAATCACCATCTTAATGTGTTGAGTGTTTCCTTTGACAAATTCCTCAATAGGAGAGAACTATGAACCAAGTGCGGCCATTTGATCAACTTCCTTATTCATTTTATGGTACACCTACCTAGTTTAGAGCATCAAAGCTCTCAAGGAGGTCCCAAACTCTATGTTTATAAGCTTTGAGAAGCTTATTCTTTTCTGAACTTGTTGGTAACTTGTGGATAACCAATTTTGTATCCCCAAATATCTGTAACACCTTAATCTTCTTCTTTTCAACAATAAGCAAACCATGCACCAATGCCTCATACTCTACCACATTATTGAACATGTGAACTATAACCTATGTGTGAAGAAGAATTTCTCATCCTTAGGGAAATGAGAATGACTCTGCTCCCACATCATTTCTACTTCTAGATCCATCAAAGTATAACTTCCATAGACTAGGTTCTCTTGGTTCATTTCTTGAGCACACGTGCAAACAAATTCTTCTTCAAGAATGTAGTAAGTACCAAGCCCAGTTTCATAAGCTTCCAGTTCTTCAACATATGGGTCAAATTTATGGTGCCTCTCTACCCACTCATCAAGTACTAGATCAGGAATAGAAGGTGGAAGAGGATGCTTTAGAGCTGAAGCTTGTTCTTCTTGGATTAAACAATTGGCTTGGAGAGGGGATGGGACATATGACTCTACATGATAGGAAAATATTGGCTCAACTTGTATGGTAAACCAGGTACCATACCTTGTCTTGAGTAACATATGAGACCAATCAAAAGACAAGTAACCACCCACTTTTGTAGTAAATTCTCTTGATAGACATAGGGAAAACAAAGGAGGTAGGTCAATGATAGATACATCTTGAGTTATGGTGAGGCTTGGGCATGCATGAAGGGTTAACTCAAGATCCTTGATGATTCCTAAGGTAGTAACAGTTGAGCCATCAAGTTGCAGGACTCCTTTAGACAAGGGGCTATACTTAAGACCTAGGACATCAACTATCTTCTTAGGCATGACAAAGTACTAGCACCCGAGTCAATCATGTAATTATGGACAAGATGTTTTCCTATGATCAAAGACATATAGAAGGGTGGGGTTTTAACAACTTTACTTACTTGTTTCTCCTCTTCTTGGTAGATGTTGATAGAAGTGCATGACTTCTGATATAGCTTGATCAGATGCATGTGGGATTGGGAAAGCTTCATGTAACAAGTCATGTTAGGATGGAATGGTCAAGGCATCCCACATTATGACATTTATATTTGTCTTCTTCATCTAGTCCACAATGCTAAATGGAAGACCCATGACTTGTGCATTTGGGGTACAATGATATCCTTTCTTGATTGTTTAGGCATGGAAGCAAAGGCCTTAGCTGAAGCTGAGGCTTGACCTACCAAAGGAGGGGCACACACTACTTCAGAGGAGCTTTGTGTGGGACCTCTTGTGTAGGAACTTGAGAATTTTTACTACTAGATATCTTAACTGCTTCTTTTTTATTTTGAGGGTTTTCTTGTGTTGTTGGGATTGTGACCTGTGCACCAGACTCTAGCATTCTCTTCTTGTATCTTGTGTTGTTGCAACTTGGGCACGTGGTCTTTTTGTATCATCTTACATCTTGGTTGATTGCACAAAAATCCTCGGTGCTAAATAACATCAAATTAGAATCAGGAGGAACCTCATGGCCCTTCTTGGTTCTCTATTTTAGGTGCACTTGTTGAAGGCTCATGGTGTGAAGCATTTTGGATCATGTAGGCTTGCATGCACAAACATTGGCACAATGATATTGACTATGAGGCATGTTACAAGGGAAGCACCATTTTGACTCTTGCACCAAATTTTTTTGAACTAGAACAAGCGCTTGACTTACACTGGGTGTTGGAAGAGAGGGCATGGGAGGAACAACTTGTAAGGGAAGATGTGCATTAGCATGCCATCTATCATTTTTTTGGTTGGGTGTGTATCTTTGGTTTCCATATTGATTCCACCAAGGCTGATTTATTTGGCTATGCACTGATTAGAACTACCTCTATAGGCTTGTGCACTTTGTTGTTTCTCTAATGATATGACCTTGTTTGAAAAATTTCTAATCGGGTCTTCAATTCTTCATCTTCTTTTTACATCGTGAAAGAGTAGGATGTTGATGCAACAGTTGCATGCTTTTCTTAGGAATAGGAATAGGGGCCAAATAAAGGTTGGGGTGCTTGTGACATTTTTGGGAACAAGGGCATAGGTGGTCTAGGAGCTATCTTTCCCACCTAAATAAGACTATTTTCTACCCTTACTTGCAATATTATAAGTAGTTGGTAAAGTCCTACCTCCCATGGATTGAATCATGACTGAAGATATCATTGTTCAATGCCCTTTAGATAATATAGAAAAGCATGTTGGGTTGTAGGTCTTACCACAAGAGGGATTATGTCCCAAGTCTTTTGAAATCTGATGTTGAAATCAGTCATCTTCTCATTGGGTGCCCTCCTTGTTGTTGTCATTTTCTCAACCAAAGATAGGTGATCTGACTTATCTTCAAAATAATTGCAAAGAGTTATTCCAAGCTCATCCCAGGTGGAAATAGATCCAAGTCTCAAGCCTCGATACCATTGAAGTGCTTTTCCTTTGAAAGAGGTCACAAGTAGCCTGACTACTACATCATCATGTGTGATCAGGTAGAGTGAACATACATTTTCTACATCCTAGATATGCTCTTGAGGGTGACTTGATTCTCACCAGTAAAGTATGGAATACTTTTGAGCACTGCCATTTGGCATATCATGTTGCATGGCTAGAACTAGGGGACTTCCTCTGGTGAAGTTAGCAAAGTTCCTTAGTGGAGGAGGTGGTTGATGCACCATAGCAGGGCACTGTTGTTTTTTGTTGTGAGGAGGAGTTGAATGGGCAGTGGCACACTAGAGATGGAGATGCACATGTAATTTTAGAAATGAACTCTTCTCGAGGATAGCTAGAGGTACTTGAAAGAATCTTCAACACTTACTAATTTTCCTTGTATGCACTCTTCTCATGAAAGGCACTCAGGGATGCTAAAAAAATATCTGCAATGTTGGGAGTCACTAGATGTGTTGAAATGAGCCTCCAAAGGCTGAAATACTAAGTCCACACACCAGAAACTTAGCAATATGAAATTTAATCTTTCATTACTGTCCCACGGGCATGCCAAAAACTGTTGGTCATCAAACTTGCACCCGTGTCTTGGATCTTGGAAGATCCAGTTGTTTGAGACAACAATGGAACCATCCCCAAGTTGTGGGACCTTGTGCACTTGGGATGGATCTCGAGAAGGTTGGTTCCTCTATCTATTTCTACTACTACTACTACTCCTAGTGCTGAAAGGAAAACTAAGCTAATAATGCCAAGACCAGGATAGAAGGATAACATGAAAGGAAACTACACTAAAAGGTGATAACACTAGAAAAAGAGGGATGAACACTATCTTTTTTGAGTGAAAATGAAGGGAAATGCATGAAAGAAGGCTAGGCATGTGTAACACAACTAAAACATATTTACCATATCAGTTTCATGGAACATAACTAAATAAGGAGTTGCAAGGGATGTAGAATGGCACAACAAGCACACAATGTAAAAGAAAAGGAAAGAAGAAGGAATACAAACACGTTAGGATAGAAAATAGTCACAAAATGATGCTTCTATTACTTCCAAAATGCACAGAAGTTATTACAATGGTGAAAGAGGTTGATATCCACATGCATGAGCTAGATCTAGAGGTCTGCAACTCAAAATACATAAAATATGAAATCCTTAGCAAAAAGCATAAGGATCCAAAATGTCCAACATAAAAAATGAGCCCAACTCTTACATTTATAGATGAATTCATGGAAGAAGAAGAGAAGAAGGAGGAAAACCCAAATTTGAAATATAACCACCAATAAAAAGCATTCAATGCCTACAAATCCACCTAAAATCTATCAAATACACTTCCCCAAGTCTGTTTGGCATGTTGAAGAAGGAAGGAGGTGAATCAGATCAAATCGGTGGTTGGAGTAATCAGATCTACTCATTAATGCCTAGAAAATGTTTTCCCATTTCTCACCTACCAGATCCACCAAGAATTTGAATTTGAATGTCTAACAGCACTATAGCCTATGTCAATGAACTATCGATTGAGACTAGGCATGCACCGATCAGAGATTGTAGAAAAAGATATGGTTGTTAGAAGTTTTCCATAGTTGTTTACACACTGCAAGACACATGGCGTGCATGGATTGGATGAAAGATGACCAAATATGCAAATGTTTTTTCATCTCTGCCACGTGTCACTCATTGATTTGTTGTAAGGATTTGGTGCCTTGTTGGCACACTTTGACTAGTTATGTGTGGCACACTCAAGTGTGTGTCAGAATGACATGGGAATGGAAAGGCACAAAGGTATGTGCACGAAAGAATGAGGCATGGAAGAAGGCAGAAGAAGGTGCACACAATGTGCACGTGGGGAAATGAAGCAAACAAGTGAGTGGAGAATGCATATTCAAGGTGTAATTATTACAAGGTAATGTGTGATGGCACGAGGAAGGGCGCATGGGGGTTCCAAGGAAAACTATTTTGGAGCAAGTGTTAGGCGCACGCACACATAGGATGGATGTAATGTTTGAGAAGAAAGTGGAAGCACATGGAATGCATGCACAAGGGGAAGATGGAACAAAGAGGAAAAGGAAAAGGAAGGGAAGAAGGGAAGTGTGCAAGGGCACGTGAGGAAAAGAAGCGAGACACGAGAGGAATCTGTAACCAAGAGAATTTTCCAAGTGGATTTGAGCATGTATAACCTTGCAATGAAGAAATCGTGAGCCAAAAATGTATATAAGTTACCCAAATAACTAAAGCAATATTGTGTTTCCTTTATTGACTAGAGAAGGAAAATTAGGAACTAGATTCCTTGTCATTGGGAAAAGCTAGCTCTAGGAAAATTTTAGGTATTCCTTAAACCAATCTAGAAGACTTGAACAATTGGCTAACTCAGGGAATTGTAGGAAAGTGGAATTGGGATCTCTTAGGACTCAAAGAGCTAAAAGGCAATATTTGTAGAAATAGAGTAAGTTGGTCTATTTTGAGATTTGTAAGGATTGAAACAATTTAGATAGATGAAATAGAAGATAAAAAACTTGAGTGAAGCATTAAAGGCATTGTTTTAAGCTTATAGGCAATATTGTACATTTTTTTGTTTCCCTTGCATCCAAGAATAAGGTGCATTTTTTCCAAAAACAAACTGAATTGATTTGGTTTTGTGAATCTACTTGTTAAATAATGTGATGAATTGAGGTGTGACTACATCATATTGGTATCAGAGAAGGGAAGAAGAAGGAATTGATAAGCAATTGATAAAGAGAGATAAGGTAAGAAGCAGAGATGAGAAAGAGAAGAAGTTAATAGGAAAGTGAAGAAGTGGCAAAATGCCACTAAGAAGAGCAAGAAGAGGAGGTAGAGATCATCCAAAACAAATTGATTGGTTTGTAGTGTGTACCAATATCCAAGATAGGTTAGGTGCATTGGAATTATCTCAGATAAGAGGGAAGGCACTATAAGAAGATAGTGATGAAGAGGAAGGAGAAATACCAGTGGCAGCAGCATAAGCACCAGAAGAATAGGATAATCCATATGTAAAACTCCTAAAATCATTCAAAGAAGCAAGAAAAAATCCAATTATGAAAGTGCCAAAGTATGGTGGTAGCCTACATGCATAATATCTTATAGATTGGATAGCTAAAATGGATAAATACTTTGATTTAGAGGGCATTGCAGATAACAAAAATTGAAGTTTGTAATGAATAAACTCATAAGATATGTAGCACTATGGTGGGATTTTGTGCAGCAGGAAAGATTGAGTAGAAACAAAGAGAATATCAAGAAGTGGGATAATATGATAGCCAAGCTAAAAGGTAAGTTCATTCCTATTGATTATCAAACTAGTTTATTCAAGAAATTGTAAAATTTGAGACAAAGAGAGGCAAGTGTAACTGATTATATTGATGAGTTTTACAAGTTGGATATGAGGTATGGACATGTATAGGATGATGTTGAAGAAGTGTCAAGGTATGTGAATGGATTGAGGTTGAACATTCAAGATGAAATCAGCTTATTTCACTTGAGATCAGTAGAGGAAGCATATCAAGCAACCTTAAGAGCAGAGGAGAAGTTGTCAAAAAATATACTCAATTTTTGAGAGGTAGAGGAAGAGGAGTAAGAGGAAGAAATCAATGGTATGGAAGAGGACAACAAAAGTTCCAAACAAATGAATAAGTGCCTAGTTCACAACCATAGAGCTCATTTATAGGTGGTTATTCAAGAGGTGGATATGGATACAAAGGCAGAAGTGGTTATGGAAGAGGTAGAGGTGAATTTATAGGAAGGTGCTTCAAATGTAACAATTTTGCAAGACATAGGTCTTTTGAGTGTCCTGAATACCCTCAAGCAAGTAGTAGCAGGGTTAGTGAAGCAAGGAACCAAGTGGCAAATGCAAAAGAAGAAGAAAGTGCAACATCACCAACTTTAGGAGAAGAGCCTAAAACAAGAGAGTCTTTGATGATGAGGAGAGCTATGGTGAATGCAAGCAAACAAGAGGAACCAATGTAAAGAAGAACCTTGTTTAGGACAATATGTAAATAAAGAGGTAAGTGTTGCAAGATTATTATTGACAATGGTAGTACTGACAATCTAGTGTCTAGTGAAATGGTAGAAAAACTAGATTTGAATAAATTTAAGCATCCTAATCCATACAAAAAAATTTAGGTACAAAAATATCGTCTAGAGTACTTGTGAATAAAAGTTTTAAGTTTATTTCAAGGTGGGTAGATATCATGATCAAGTTTTATGTGACATATTACCCATGGATGCATGCCATATTCTATTAGGAAGACCATGGAAATTTAACAGGAGAGCCATCCATGATGGGTGGAAAAATACTTACACATTTGTGAAGTATACTTTGAATCCACTGAAGGATAGAAATGCATGACATGAACAACATTCAATCGTGATGTTTATGGGGATGAAAGTATTCTTCCATTAGAAGCAAGAAGGTGAGGTGAGTGAAAATACGGATAACATAGTGAAGTTAATGTGATAGTGGCTCAAAGTGGAGAGAAGAAAATAAAAACAATTAAAAAATAAAGTGAATGTGGAGGGTGAGGATGAAATTATAGGGCATGATGAGTGAAAAATCAATAGTGAACTAATAGAGGTGGACAAGAAGTGGCCTAATTGTTATGTTTGTGGAGCCTATTTTCATGTTAGAGTGTGGTACACCTTCTATGTGTTACACTCAGGTATTTTTACGGTGCTCCCACTCGCCAATGAGCGGGTAAAGGGGGTTCGGGGCGGCCCAGCAAATTTTTATGGGTTGTTTATTAACCCATGGGTAATGGGTAACCATTATGTGTTGTTTTTGGGCCCATGGTTTTTCGAGTACCCATTGTTTTGATACCCATGGTTTTGCGATTTTGTATCAAACTACTTAAGCAATTGTCTATTTATATGGTCTTATGCATATGATACATATACAAGCAAATGCATTGCGAGATGTGCTTTGAATTCGGTGTGAATTCTCAGAGAGTTTGTTGAGCATAGCTCCAAACAGATCTGGTATTGTATTAAGAGAGTGAAGGCTTGTAATAAAATATGAGCAAGTGATTCTTGGTGGACGTAGCCCAAATTGGGTGAACCATGTTAAATATTGTCTCTCTATGTTGTGTTATTTATTCTAAACTTTTATTTGAGATCTATAATATTTTGTGCATATTAGTTTCTACTGATGTGATTACGTAAGGATTATTCCACATATTTTATCTCTTATTTCCTATTAATTGGTATCAGAGCCTAGTTTTGGTTTGTTGAAGTGTTGAATCACGGGGAAATTTTTATCTTGAGTGGGAGTTATGGCAGATGGTGGAAGATCTAGGGTTGATAAATTCAACGGGTAGAATTTTAGTCTTTGGAAGATGCGAGATGGAAGATTACCTTTATCGAAGGATCTTTATACTCCGTTGTGTGAGAAGGTGAACAAACCCTCAAGTATGATAGATGTGGAATGGGATTTGTTGGATCGAGAGGCACTTCAATGATCCAGCTATGTCTTGCATCTTCGGTATTATTTAATGTTTCAAAGGAAAAGACTACAAAAGATCTAATGGATGCATTAGGGAAGTTGTATGAAAAACCCTCTGCATCTAACAAGATATTTTTAATGAAAAAGTTTTTTAATATGAAGATGTCGAGAATAGTTCAAGATGTGAGATCATTTAAATGATTTCAATACGGTTGTGAATATGCTAGCTTTGGTTATAATAGAATTTGATGAAGAAGTTAGGGCTTTATTAATTCTGTGCTCTTTACCTGAAAGTTGGAATAGCCTGGTAATGGTGGTAAGCAACTTGGTTCCAACTAACTCGAAGTTGAAGTTTGAGGATGTTGTAGGGGTGATTCTAAGCGAGGAAATGTGAATAAAAATCTCTGGGAATCTTCTACTTCAGGGAATTCTTTGACAGTGGAAACTAGAGGGAGACAAAAGAATAGAGGAAACCGTGGAAAATCGAAAGATTGGTAAGGTCAAAATCCAAGAGCAAGATTGTATGTTGGAACTGTGGAAAGTCTGGGCATGCAAAGAAGGACTGATTGGGAGCTTTGGGACAAGAAGAAACAATAGGAAGAAAACAAGGAGGCAAATGTGGCATTGGGTAATGTATGCCAGGATGCTTTGATTCTTTCTTTGCATAATATTACTGAATCTTGGGTTTTAGATTCAGGGGCTTCTTTTCATGCTACTCCACATAGGCATTATTTTGTTGATTATGTTCAAGGGGATTTTGGGCATGTTTTTCTTGGTGATGATGAGCCTTGCAGTATAGTTGGAAAAGGTTATGTTTAGGTTAAGATGTAGAATGGGAATACATGGCTATTGAAGGATGTTAGACATGTGCCTACATTAAGGAGAAATTTGATATCGGTGGGGAAATTGGGAAGTGATGGTTGTACTGTGATATTTACAGCTGACTCTTGGAAGGTTACTAAGGGTGCTCTTGTGGTGGCAAGAGGTAAGAAGGTTGGAACCTTGTATTTATCCACTAATAGTACTAATGATTGTAATCTTGTGGCTTCAGATGCAAATACAACATTATGGCACTATAGGCTCGGTCATATGAGCCATAAGGGAATGGACATCATAAAGAAGAATTTTCCTGGATATACAAAAACAAGTTTGGATTTCTGTGAGAATTGCATATATATGGAAAAATGCAGAAGTGAGTAAGGTTTCTCAAGGTTGGACCTACGAAAAAGAGAGTAAGTTAGAGTGGTAATTTTTGATGTGTGGGGCCAACTTAGGTATCATCTATCTGGTGGTTTAAGTTATTATGTTACTTTTATTGATGATGCAACAAGGAAAGTTTAGGTTTATTGTATTAGAAACAAATCTGATGTATTTTATACTTTTGTTAAATGGAAAGCCTTGGTAGAGAATGAAACAGTCTTAAGTTAAAATGTCTCGGAGTCGAGATAATGGGGAGTATTGCAGCAATGAATTTGATGATTATTGTTCTAAGAATGGAATCCACAGGCAAAAGATGGTTCCAAGAACCCCGCAACAGAATGGGGTGTTAGAAAGGATGAACATAACAATAATAGAACGTGCTAGGAGCATGAGGATACATGTAGGACTGCCTCTTTATTTTTGGGCAGAAGTGGTAAGCACAGTTGTGTACTTAATAAACAGAGGACCCTTAAGTTCCTTGGATGGAGGCATACTTGAGGAGGCTTGGTATGGTAACAAAGTCGATTACTCATTTCTTAGAGTCTTTAGATTTGAGGTGTTTGTTCATATTGACAAGGATGATAGGACCAAGCTAGAGGATAAATTAGAAAAATGTAATTTTATTGGTTATGGTGGTGATGACTTTGGATTTAAATGTTGGAGTATTAAGGAAAAGAAAATCATTCGGTCTAGGGATGTGGTCTTTAATGAGAAAGTCATGTATAAGCAACAATTACAGGAAAACAGGAAGAATCCAAGAAAGAATATGTAGTGGTAGAGGATCTTCCAGATGGGACAATGACCCATGAATCAGTTTAGGAACCTACTCAATAGGAACCCCAAACTCCTATAGTGAGGAGGTCTTCTAGGGTAAGAAAAGAACCTGAACGTTTTTCTCCTTCTCTTTATTATTTATTACTCACTGATAGTGGAGAGCCAGAGAGCTTTGATGAAGCAATGCAGGTAGATGCTAGTAAGAAGTGGGAGCAAGCCATGGATGAGGAGCATAAGTCTCTCATGGAGAACCAGACTTGGGATTTGGTGAAGCTACTAGAAGGAAAAAGAGCATTGTAGAACAAGTTGGGTTACAGAGTTAAAGACGAAGAAGGAGGAAAGAAAAGATATAAGGCCCGGTTGGTGGTCAAGGGGTTTGCACAGAAACAAGGTATAGATTTTGATGAGATCTTTTCTCCTGTAGTAAAAATGACTTCTATTAGAACTGTTCTTGGAATAGTGGTAGCAGAAGACTTGCACTTAGAATAGTTAGATGTAAAGACTGCATTTCTCCATGGTGATTTGGAGGAGGATCTATATATGCAACAGCCAAAAGGATATGAAGTCAAAGGTAAAGAGGAGATGGTGTGCAAATTGAAGAAGAGCTTGTATGGCCTGAAACAAGCTCCACGTCAATGGTATAAGAAGTTTGATAGCTTCATGATGGAGCAAGGTTATATCATATGTCATTCTGACCATTATGTGTATACAAAGAAATTTGAGGATGGAAGTTATATTATCATGTGTTTATATGTTGATGACATGTTGGTTGTAGGTAAAAACATGCAGGAAATAAAAGTACTCAAGAAACAACTAAGTGAATCCTTTGATATGAACGATTTGGGGCTGCCTGAGAAAATCCTTGGTATGAGGATATCTCGGGATAGGAAGGAATGAAACTTGACTTTATCACATAAAGAGTACATTAAGAAGGTATTGGATAGGTTTAACATGCAAGATGCTAAACTGGTTGGGACTCCTTTGCAAGCCATTTTAAGTTATCAAAGGAGCAATGTCCCAAGATAGAGCAGAAAGAAACCATATGTCCAAGGTACCTTACTCATCGGCCGGTTGTCGCTTTGATGTATGTTATGGTATGCACTAGGCCTGATATTACCCATGTAGTAGGAGTCATGAGTAGATTTATGAGTGATCTAGGTAAAGAGTATTGGCAAGCAAGCAAGAAAGTGGATCCTTCAAATTTGAGAGGACCATGGGGACAGTTTTATGCTAAATCGACACCACTTTACGTGGTTATGTAGATTCGACATGGCTGGAGATGTAGACAATAGGAGGAGCACGACAGTTATATTTACACTTTAAGTGGGACAACAAAGAAGCTAGATTTCACGACCACAAAATTTGGTGGCTTTATCAACCACGGAGGCTGAGTATGTTTCTGCCACGAGGCATGCAAAGAGATGATTTGGTTACAACAATTGCTTGAGGAGTTGGGGCATAAGTAGGAGGAATGTAAGCTGCATAGTGATAGTCAGAGTGCTATACACCTAGCTAAAAACTCTTCTTTCCACTACGGATGAAGCATATATAATTGAGATATCACTTCATTAGGACAGCTTTGGAGGAAGATAAGTTGAAGTTGGAGAAGATTCATAAGCGAAATCTGAATATTGCGTACATGATGACAAAGGTGGTCACAAGGGATAAACTAAATCTATGTTCACTTTGGTTGGCCTTCGCGATGAAAGTGAAGGGTTAAGAATCTTGCTCAAGTGGAAATCACTCTAAGTGGGAGATTGTTATGTTTGTGAGCCTATTTTCATGTTAGAGTGTGGTACACCTTCTATGTGTTACACTTAGGTATTTTTACGGTGGTCCCGCTTGCCTATGAGCGGGTCAAGGGGTTTGGGGTGAAGCACCCTAAGAAAATTATCATGGGTGGTTTATTAACCCATGGTTAATGGGTAACCGTTATGAGTTGTTTTTGGCCCATGGTTTTTCGGTACCCATTGTTTTTATACCCATGGTTGTGATACCCACGGTTTTTTCCCATGGTTTTGATACCCATGGTTTTTTATCAAACTGCTTAAGCAATTGTCTATTTATATGGTCTTATGCATATGATACATATACAAGCAAATGCATTGTAGATGTGTTTTGAATTTGGGTGTGAATTTTGTAGAGTTTGTTAAGCATAGCTCCAAACGGATCTGGGTATTGTATTGAGAGAGTGGAGGCTTGTAATAAAATCTGAGCAAGTGATTCTTGGTGGACGTAACCCAAATTGGGTGAACCATGTTATATATTTTCTCTCGTGTTGTGTTATTTATTCTCGCACTTTTATTTGAGATCCAATATTTTTTACATATTAGTTTCTCTGTTGCGATTCTCGTAAGGATTATTCCGCATATTTTATCTCTTATTTCCTATCACTAACTTAGCATATAAGGTGAAATGTGATCCTGCGATGGAAAATTATAACTATGTCGGGTATGATAACACAATTCAAGAAGACCATCTAGTGTAAGAACAAGAGGAGAATATGCATGAGAAGGATATAATGGACAAGGACTATGTTTTTAGAGTTGTTTATGCAGGTGTAGAAGATAAAGTGTGGTTGCAACAATCATGTGGAGTTACATACTTCCAACCAATACCACCATTTTTCAGCTTTGCATGTAAAGTGATCCAGAGAGAGCATGAGAAAGATGTTAAGCATGGTATAACAATCCAAGAGCATAAAAATCAGTTCATGAAAGCATAAATAAGGTGTTTGAACTCAGTCCACGATTGGACATGACATAATACAATTATATGATAGTGAGTATAATTTTCATAGCGGATCATTCTAAAATAGGACAACTTGCAAAGAACCTACTACAGTTTCAAGGAACACATGAGGTTACAAACTCTAACCAAGAACCTTCTCGAAGATCGTGTATAATTAGAAACAAAGGAAGAAAGGAAAAGTACAATTGGAAGGAAATATAACTCCATAGAAGCTTTCCTTTTCCTCGGTAGTATGATGCAAGGGCATCATTACCAGGGCCACTTAAGTTTTAGAAATAACAATTTTTTTGTTTTTTAGGTAAATAGTGGTGTCATTGAGTCATTTTGGGTGTCCAATAATCTTAGGTGGTTCAAAAATTTGAATCATGGAGTTTCCCTCCATTTTACTTTATTCAAAAATTCAGAAATCTCTGAAGCCAATTTTTGGCTTTCTAGGTTGTACAAGGAGTTTTTTAGTTATTTTACAAAAAAATTAGTTTGTTTAAGCTCCAATGTGGTCTCCAAGTACTAGGTTGATGAAGGAATTGTAACTTCTAATCAAAGTTGAGCCCTTGCATACTTTTTGTAATAGGACAACATCTTGTAAAGCCTACATATGACCAAGCAAGAAGTTAGTTACAAGATGAGTTCGAGCGAAAGATTATTTGAAGGAATTTTGTAACTAATTTTATTATTGATTAATCAAATAAAACTTGTATTGGAGCTCCAACACATGGAAAAAGGAGAAGAAATCATGACTATATTGTTTCTTCATTAACTATAGACTGTGATTTAATGTTTGTAAGGTATTTTAAGATTGTCATGAATCCTATAAGTGGTGTATTTGGTGAGTGCAAACTTTATTAATTGGTTGATAGTGATATTAGTGTGAATCTTTATTTGTGGTAGATTATGAATGTATGATAGTGGCCAAGAATCTTAAAGACAAGGTAAATCTACGAGGAACTCGAACATACGAGATTTTGATAATTGTTCAAGGTGAGTAAAGAGTTTAGGAACATTTTAACAAAGGTGAGAAATATTGCAATGGTAAAATATTTGATCAATAATTAAAGACAAGAAAACAATTCCAAATAACTAACTCTCAACCGATACACGCAATCATACTCAGTAAATTAGTGTTTTTTTAATAAATTTACCAAACTAATGTTCTCACCACTCAAAATTATTTAAAATTATAAGAAAAATTTATGGAGGGACGTGAGAGTGTTGAAAAAGGAACCAAGTTGTTTCATGTCAAATTGAAGGAGAAATCCATGACATAATTTTGTCTCAATTGTGTTAACCTAAAACTCGGGTTTCTCTAATAAAAATCCATCCAATTCAAATTTTAATCAATGGAAAGGTATGAGAACTAGTATTAGTCATATTTGAGAGGTCGATATCACGTTGTAAAAATAATTAGGATGAAAAATCTCGAGGGATTACGATAGTTTAATGATAGTTCTCTATCATAGCCATATAAAATTAGGAAATACAATCCTTTGTAAAGGAAGAAAGAATAATTGTATTGATTGAATGGATTTGAATCATTAAATGTGGAATACGAGAGGTTATTAGAGTGTTAGGAAATCCTTATTTGAATTTGGAAAGTATTTGGAAAGAATTGAAATCCGAGAAAAGGGTATTATCTCGTGTCTTGTGAGACTAAACCAAGACTATGTTCCCTTAATTGACTAGAGAAGGAAAAATAGGAACTAGATTACTTGTCATTAGGGAAAATTGAATCTATGAAAATTTTAGGTATTCCTTAAACAAATCTAGAAGACTTTGACAATTGGATAACTCGGGGAATCAGTAGGAAAGTGGAATTGGGGTCTCTCAGAATCAAGGAGTTAAATAAGAAATATTTGCAGAAATAGAGTAAGTTGGTCTATTTTGAGGTTTCTAAGGATTGAGATAGTTTAGATAGAGGAAATAGAAGATAAAAAACTTGAGTGAACAATTAAAGGCATTGTTTTAATCTTGTAGGCCATATTTTACAAATTGGTTGTTTCCCTTACATCCAAGAATAAGGTGCATTCTTGCCCAAAAAAAACTGAAATGATTGGGTTTTGTGAATCTACTTGCTGAAGAATGTGATGAATTGAGATGTGACTACATCATATTGGCATCATAGTAGGGAATAATAAGGAATTGATAAGAAAGTGATAAAGAGAGAGAAGGCAAGAAGCAGAGAAGAGAAAGAGAAGAAGTTGACATGAAGGTGAAGAAGTGACAAAATGCCACCAAGAAGAGAGGAAAAAGGGGGTAGAGATAATTCAAGAGAAACCGATTGGCTTTGCAGTGTTGACCAATATCCAAGACATGTTAGGTGCATTGGAATTAGCTCAGAGAAGAGGAAGGCACTAGAAGAATATAGTGATGAAGAGGAAGGAGAAAGACCAGTGGCAACAGTAGAAGCACTAGAAGAAGAGGATAATCTATATGTAAGACTCCTAAAAGTAGTCATAGGAGAAAGCAAAAATCCAAAGATGAAAGTGTCAGAGTATGGTGGTAGCCTACATCCAAAAGAGCTTATAGACTAGATAGCTAAAATGGATAAATACTTTGATTTAGAGGGAATTGCAGAGAATAAGAAAGTGAAGTTTGTAGTGACTAAGCTCACAGGATATGTGGCCATATGGTGGGTTTTTGTGCAGAGGAAAGATTGAAAATAAAAAGAGAAGATCAAGAAGTGGGATAAGATGATAGCCAAGCTAAAGGTAAGTTCATTCTTGTTGATTATCAAACTATTTTATTCAATAAATTGCAAAATTTGAGACAAAGAGAGGAAAGTGTAACTGATTATACTAATGAGTTTTACAAGTTGGCTATGAGATCTGGACATGTACGATGATGTTGAAGAAGTTGCAAGGTATGTGAATGGATTGAGGTTGAACATTCAAGATGAAATCATCCTATTTCACTTGAGATCAGTAGAGGAAGCATATCAAGCAACCTTAAGAGTAGAGGAGAAGTTGTCAAGAAAACATAATAAATTTTTGAGAGGTAGAGGAAAATGAGTAAGAGGAAGAAACAAACAAATCTGGAAGAGGAAAACAACAAGAAAAAAATGAAGAAGTGGCTAGTTCACAAACACAGAGCTCATTTAGAGGTGGTTATTTAAGAGGTGGATATGGATATAGAGGCAGAAGTGATTATGAAAGAGGTAGAGGTGAATTTACAGAAGGTGCTACAAATGTAACAAGTTTGTAGGACATAGGTATTTTGAGTGTTCTCGAATACCCTCAAACAAGCAAGAGATGGGTTAGTGAAGCAAGGAACTAAGTGGAAAATTCAAAGAAGGAAGTCCAACATCACCAAATTTAGGAGAAGAGCCTGAAACAAGAGAGTCTTTGATGATGAGGAGAGCTATGGTGAATGCAAGCAAACAAGAGGAACTAATGCAAAGAAGAACCTTGTTTAGGAAAATATGCAAATCAAGAGGTAAGTGTTGTAAGCTTATTATTGACAATGGTAGTACTGATAATATAGTGTCTAGTGAAATGGTAGAAAACTAGATTTGAAGAAATTTAAGCATCCTAATCCATACAAGGTTTCTTGGGTACAAAAAGAGCATCAAGTACTTGTGAATCAACAATTTCTATTTGATCTCAAGGTGGCTAGATATCAAGATCAGGTTTTATGTAAGATATTTCTCATGGATGGATGTCATCTTCATTAATAAGACCATGAAAATTTGACAGAGAGCCATCCATGATGGGTGGAAAAATACCTACACATTTGTGAAGGATGGAGTGAAGTATACTTTGAATCCACTAAAGGATAGAAATGCATGGCCTAAGCAATAGTCAAGGGTGATGTTTATGGGGATGAAAGTATTCTTGTAGTAGAAGTAAGAAGGTGAGGTGAGTTAAAATAAGGGTATTACAGTGAAGGAAATGTGGAAGTGGCTCGGTGGAGTGCAAGAATATCCAAAAAAACTTGCAAAACAAAGTGAATATGGAGGGTGAGAATGAAATTATAGGGCATGATGAGTGTTTCACCAATATTGTAGTAAAGACAAAACATATAAGAATGTAACAAATCATAGGAGGAATACTTGTGTTATGTAGATTATAGAAGGTGTTGCGCGCATTGTAGAATTTTGATCCGAGATGATTGTGTGTGCTTCCTTTGGCTAGGAGGAACGACTGTATAAAATCACAATAAGACCACAAATTAGTATTAAATAACAAGATTTAGAGGACTTCTAGCGGTAGCTAGATCCGATAATTATGATACTTCCTATAGGCCTGTTGATCCCATGTTTAATACAAATCAATGCGGGAAGAAATAATAAACAAGTGCATTCTATTGTAGTTATAAGATTTAGGCTTCTCTAACAACATACAATAAAATATTACTAAAAGGTAAGGCTAGGCTTAGATATGAGTGGTTTTGGTAAGTTATCAGTGTGAGTCGAAGTTGTGGGTGAAGTCTGGGTGGAGTTAGGAAGGTTTTGGGTTGTTTTAAAGAGGTGGTGAGCTCACTATTTTTAGTAACATTAACGAAACAAATACCGACATTGGCTAGGTGACTGACACCGATATAAGAGGTGATCAATGTTGGTTGGGTGACTAATGTCCTGGTAGGGGCAAATAGGTGGGAGACTATTAAAAATAGGTTTTTGAACCTCTCTATGATTGCACAGAGAGTGAGGGTGGTGTTGATAAGGTTGTGATATTGTTAAGAAGACTTGGGTATGCTAAAAAGGAGTTTGAAAAAAGGTTGGGATGGTATAATAGTGGGTTGGTGGGAAAAGGTGATATATGGGTAGCGGAAGGAATGAAACACAGAAAGAAATAAGAGATCTACACTTGAATAAGCACCAATGATAAAATCACGATACTTACTTGGTATTTTATAGATTCTGGGAGTGGAGATGGTTAGTGGTTGACCATAGACGAGATGTTTGGGTCTAGTGCTCGGAAGTGAATCCCGTGTGCTCCTGCGAATAATCCAATCCTCTAAAGGAGAGACTAGCTGCTTGTCTTGCATTGTGGTTGTGTGTGTTTGTCATCTAGATGCACTAGGGATTGAATATTCAAGATTGAATGCAATAATGATCCAATAACTCGAATGACGAACCCATGTAAAGAGTTTGAAAGTGTATATAAAGTAATCGATGATGTTAGGTAACCGCATCGACCGAGGAAAAAACTAGCGTCGCTTATGGAGAATAGGTTAAGGTTGCCAAAAATATCCCGATATTTGCTATTTTTGGCGTGATTGATATTTTAAATCGGGTCTTAATTGATAGATTACACCTCGATAATTACAGTCTTTGTTGGAGGAGTTATATGAGTTAATTACTAGGGTTGGACTAGGTCTTAGTTAGTTAGGATAAGTATAGACCTAGTCTTAGTTAATTAATAGGTTGGGAAATGGGTCTTGGATGAGTCGATAGGTGAAGTGGTAGGGGCTTAGGATGAGGTGGAGGGGTGAGGTAGATAAATTAATTAATCAAATTAATTTATTTAATTAAAATGTTAATGCACAAGGGGTATGGGTAGGTATAGTGATGAATGTAATTAATCGAAAGGGAATAGGGGAATTTGACCCAATTTTGGGTGTCTACATTTGCCCCTTTTTTGTCACATAGCTTGTTTTGATAAGTGACATGGACAAAAATAAAGTGGTTGTATCAAGTATGAGTGAAGATTAGGTTGTCCCAAGTATGAGTGAAGAGGATCTCCTCTCAAACGTGGAACTAATGAAGGAAGAGGCTGAATCACTAACAAGTTTGATAAAATGATAGGTGGAGTGAAACTAAACGAGGAAAAATGTGGGCATGGGAAATGGTGATATGGGTATAGGTAATAGGCTAGGGCATTCAAACACACACACACACATATAAAATGTGACAAAGTACTAGGATGAAGAGCTCACAAACTCTACAGTGTCAAAGGTCGATAGTTTATCCAAACAAGGTGAATGTGATCTAGGTATCCAAGGTACATGATATGGTCCTGGAAACACAACTAGGCTAGGTTCGGAATGGGTAATAGGTTTGTTCCAAAGCACTAATAGGTTTGGTCTAGTCAAGATAAACAATACGACATAAGGCAAGGCAAGGTTGGTAGGAAAAACAACATGAGTATCAACGTCACAAGGTATAGTGAGTAGGTGAATTCGAGTGTCAAATAGGTGTAGGCAGGTTGGGTAATAGGTAAGGCCATAGGAAGGCCCAAGTAGAGGCAACAACATGCCCCAAATGACTAGGTGGGTGGGTAATAGGTAATTAGGAAATTATGTTGGTTGATAAGGCTAGGTAGAGGCTTGGGTAGGATAAAAAGGGTTTCGGCAATCAAATGTGGTGATAAGTGGTATAATGGCTCAAGGAGGATAACCGATACCAGTTAATTGTAATCGATATCACCGGTCAAGAGAAACCCTCCACGCTTCCTAGGGAACATGACCAATACCGATCAAGATAAATTGATGTCGGTCAAGTCGTATTTGGGGTTAAAAAGGTAAAATCCACATTTTAAGGATTCATTTGTTCTTTTCTTATTTTGGGAAAGTGACAGAGAGGGTCTTTTGGCTTGTTTGAATTGGTGAAAACGATAGAGGTACAATCCAGGCTGATTTGGAGAGAGGTGAGTGGGTGGAGGAGTGTGTTTGACGGGTCCTGCGAGATCGATTGGAGTGATTTCATTGGGTGAGAGCTAAGGAGTGGATTGGGGCATGGTGGAGGTGGGAGAAGGAGAAGGAGGACCACCAGCTTAGAGAATAGAGATCCCACCATGGAGATGGATAGAGGTAGGATATGTTTTCCATCCATGTTTTTATTGAAAAATGAAGGTGAAAAATGGAGGGTTTGGGTTTAGGAGTTGAATTTGTAATTTGGGTAAATGTGATGAAATAGGGTATAAGAAGGGTCAAATGTAGTTTAATTAAGTTGGTAAATGAATATGGGTGGGATTTGGGTGGTTTGTGGTAGATTTTAGGTTTTTTTGTTAATTTTTTGGAAATATGGGGACGAGGGGTTCGGCACCAAACTAGTGACCGACGTTGATGTCAACTATCAACCGATCGCCGCACGTTGGTGGTTTAGCCGACATTGGTAGAACTAACAAAGCGACCCGATACTACGTCATGGGTGACCAATTTGGTCACTGTTAAAAGTGTCGAAGTTGGATCAAAATGTGTTGGGGGACGTAAAATTGTTAGGCAAGGGTGAGATAGGTTTAAGGTAGATAAATAGAATATACTAGGTCTGAGGTGAGGCATGATGAAGTAGGTAGGTTATGGGAAATGTTGAATGGTCAAGGATGTAGGGTAGAAATTTGAAGTGAGGCACAATGGATAAAGTAGGTTAGGATAAAATAGGTGAAGTGTGGATATGAAGGCTAGTGAAAAATAGTGTAGAGTGTGAAATGTGAGCATTGGATGATCTAGGTAAGGAGTGGGTCAAGGAGTTGGGTGTGGGGGTAATAGAGTACCGATAGAGTGGTTTGATTAACATGGTTGAGTGGTGATGCATGTGAGGTAGCATCTCACGATGTGAGATCAGGTGTCACCGTTATTGACACAAATGTGGCCCACTGTCATGTATGATGAGTGGAGGCATATACAAGAGGTTTTTCTTGGTTCTATTAGGTGCTATAGGTGCATAGTATGAGATCACAGCTTGATGGTCGCACTCATCGATAGATGGGACACCATGACCAATACCTTCCATCTACCTACTGGTGAGATGACTATAACATTAGAGGTTGTGTATTAGATTTTTTGATTGTCTATTATTGGCGAGCTAGTATATCAAATTTTATCAGAGGTGTTAGTGGAGCCCATAGTGGTTGTGTTTGGAGAGGCGATGAGTGAGCTGAGATATCACAAAAATGCGAGCCTCAACTATGGGGATATGTACACCGTGCATATCCATAGGATACTCAATTATCTATGATGATGATGGTAGTGGTTGGGTGTTTTTCTCCCGATTTAGAGGGTGGGAGGTATCTCGTGGGGATGATGGGTGTATTGCAGGATATGATCGAGGAGAGATTTTGCTTTTCTTGGGCACCAAATTTTTAGTTCAGCTTATAGGAGCTATGGGCCTATCATGGATTAGGATTAGTGTTATATCATTACATATGCTACATATGAGCTATCATTGTATTTTTACATCATGTAGGTCTTCCATGACATGACTAGTTTTGAGCCATCTACAAGGTTGGATTTAGGAGATGGGTACCTATAAGAGAACATCCGAGGGTGATACTACTATACATGTGATGTTATTTACTATAAGCGGTGTTTGGATGGGTTATTGGTGATTGATATTTTTGGTGAACTTATGTGGATTTTCCATCTTACATGGGTATGATTGAGGAGTTAGAGGGGTTGCGAGTTGTTATGATGGATACAGGTAGGTGCAGGTGATCATGAGATGATACCAAAGTGGAGAGAGTTAGACAACATTTTGGGCTTTGGCAGATGATGTGCTCCACCATTTCCATAGTATATAGCATGGATGATGTGGAGAGACTTATGTCTCCACCATGCCAACATTTATGACAGGGCAAGAGGAGACAGGTGTGGAACCTAAGGATTGATGATGTTGGTACTACATATGCATATAGGTAGTGGTGGGTGGCCCAACTATATGCAACACCACCTAGACTCCTGGCACTAGATTTGGCAACAATTATTATACAAAGGATCACCATAGGGCTAGGTCACAACATTACAATTGTAGCTATTCTCAGATCGTGCTCAGTGACCACCTTACGGGGATAGTGACATGGCTATATATGGCAAGGCGAGGTGCGCAGTGAATGCACAGGCATGGATGGGGTGTGGTCACTTTAGGCACACAGTTTCTACCTTTATAGGCATAGGTTGTGACCCTCTACAGGGAAAGTTGGCGTAGGCACATACACAAGCCTCTACATAGGTAACTACAGGGATGGAGCATAGGTATTAGTGCTACAAGTGCAGATTACAAGTTTACAGGGTCAGTTTACCACAACCCATGCACATATAATGACATTATAGGCACAAATTTATACTCAGCAGCACGTTCAGCACTCAGACAAGTTCTCGCTTATAGGCAGGAGGACAAGGGCCAGGTATAGGAAAGGGGCCATTATTATTAGGGCAAGGTTCATAGGTTAGAGCTAGGGTGATGGCACCACCTTAGAGAGTATCCATGGATAGATTCTAGGATGCTCTAAATGAGGCTTGATATTATCGAGGACAAGCTAGCTGACCATTGATGTGATAGGTTTTGATATCATACTGGCCCAACATGGCCCAATAGGGAACATCAGTAGCTAGTAGAGGACCCAATAATAGGACTACATGTAGTCATCGACCTCATAGGCATGGTGAGAGGAGGTGATGAGTTCATGGAGGTCAGACCATTAGAGGGTGGGAGAGATGATGGTGGGTGGAGATAGGGGAACTGAGGAGGTGATAAGCGGAGAGTGAGGGGACCCCATATCTACTGGAGTGAGATAGATGATATGTGATATGTTATTTTGATTTTGATGTATATATTGGTCTGTGTGCTAAATATTTGAGATTATACAAGATAGTTTTTGAGATACTAATATTATATATGTATATGTATTGATACACAAACACTTCATTTATATAGTTGATGATATATATTGACCGATGATGTAAGTGGTTTCATTTCCATTGTATTGTTATTATGGAAACTTAACTTGATGGATGTTGTAGGTTTTGTTTGTAAGCTATGGAAACTAGGTAAGGTTAGGCATGGTTGAGTTAGATGTAGGCATGGTGGAGTTAGTATGATTTAAAAAGGTTTAGTCATGATGGAGTTAGGTATTAGGCATGGTAGAGTCAGGTTTTTTAGGTATGGTGGAGTCAAGTATAGGCATGGTTTGAGTTTGAAAATATAAGCATGGTATGGAAATTAGATGAAGGCATGGTGAGTCAGTGTAGGCATGGTTTGAATTTGAAAATTTCCAAGTTATTGTTCTTATGGAAATTAGATGATTTAGGCATGGTTGAGTCATGGTGACTTTGATGTGGTTGTACATGTTTTGGTTGATTATTTATTGTTGAATATGAAAATGAAATGATGTTAAGGTAAAATGATTTTAATTTCCAACGTATTGATATTATGGAAACTAGGTTGTTTAGGCATGGTTGAGTCTACTTTGTGTTGAGTCAATTTAATTTCCAAGTTATTGACATGATGGAAAATAAATGATGAGGTATATATGATGTATGGTTTGATTTAAAGTTAACTTCCAAATTATTGTTGTTATGGAATCTAACTAAGTGTTTGTTTTGATGTGGGAAAATGATGATGGGGTAAAGGGTGGTGAGCTAACCTCGAAGGGCCCATGCCCTAAGAGTGCTTCCTATATAGCCCTTGCAAAAGGGACCTCAAGGCTCAATGTAGTTCTTCCTTAAACCAGGGAAGAATAAAAGTGGGTTGGGTAGGTCGAATAGGTAGGTGGTTTAGGTAACGTGATTGGGTAAGGAAAATTGATGAAGATAGGAAAGGTGAAATGTGAAATTGGTAATAGGGTGGTAGATTAGGTGTAGTGTATAGGTGACAGGATTAGATGATGTTGTCTTAGTGAATCAAATAACCATGTAGGTAGAGGTGAACTAAAAGGAAGCAAAATGCCCCAAGTTGGCAAAGACCCTAAGTGTTGGACCCTAAAACTTATTTGAACATAGTCCCTAGATACACTAGCACAATTGATAGGTCTAAAGGTGAAAGAAATTTCATGATCACAATGTGTAGAATACACACCACTCCCTTAGTTAATTGGAAGATAAGAAAATAGAAGGTAAAGTGGAAGGGTTTTTTTAGCATAAGCTTGTTGTGGGACAATATGCCCCTTCTACAAGATACCCAAAACCAAGATAGGCAAGTCCATGACTAAAAGTTGATAATTTTTCTTGACTTTTTGACTTTTTTTTTCTTTTTGTATAGATTGATCGATGCAGAAGTCTATATTGGGATAAATAGGTTCTCCTTGAGGTCTTCATGAATTTGATTGATTTGGGAAGATTCAAAACAATTAATTTATTTTGAGAAGTACAAGGTTAGTCTTCTTTTTGGATAGACTAAATGCATTATAAATGGCTAACTTTTTATAGTTGTCCTTCGAGGGAGTAGTCTATTTATAATATCTAGAGAGATGTAGATGTCCTTTTGAGGGATTCATCTATTTGTAAGAAGTTTGACTCAAGGAGTAGAGTTTTGGTATCCCAAGTTATTTTTCATTTTTTTTTTTACTTAAAGTCATGGATAAGACTATAAAGGAATATAGGCCTCTTTTATGAAGGAAAGACCATAACACGAACAAATTTAGCTATGAAAGAAGGGGTTTTAAGTGACGAACAACCATGGGATTCCATCCTGAAGAGGACAAAAATTATCCATGAGAATCATGCCATGAGTAGAGCCATGGTACTCATATTGAAGACAAGGTTGAATGGTGATGGATAGTCACACAATTCTAGTTTAGTCATAGGTCCTTAAAATAGGTAGGTGGAGGGAGAGATGTGCTCAAGGGACGAGCATGTAAATGACATAAAGTGATGTAGTACTTTATTCAACAATAGAATGGTCAAATATGTAAGGATTAAGGGGATCAGGTTTAGGTTTACCTTCAAGTGAAGCTAAATGATAAGTGCCTGATCCATAGGCATGGGTGACGATATAGGGTCCAAGCCAATTAGGAGAAAATTTTCCCCATTTTCTTTTCTCTTCTTTGGTTACGTGTTGATTTTCCTTTAGGAAAAGATCACCGAACCTTGAAATTTTTCTCATGGACACGTTTTTCATAGGATCGTTTAATAATTTTTGATAGATTTGAAGGTGGTCGAGAGATAGTTAAACGATGTTCATCTAAAAGATTAAGTTGTGCCAAATAATCTTGGCGAAAGTCATCATCATTGAGCATATCTTTAAGTGAGATACAAAGAGATGGAATTTGGACTTTGAGAGGTAAAATGGCTTTAGTACCGTATACCAAAGAAAAAGGTGTGGTTGCAGTAGATGTGTGAATACTAGTGCGATAAGCCCATAAGGTGAAAGGAATGTGCGAATGTCAATCCTTACCAGTATCATCAACGAACTTTCATGAGAATTTTGTTGAGGGTTTTGTTAGGAAGATTTGGCTTGACCATTTTTTTATGGGTAATAAGGTGAAGAAAACTAAGTTGAATGTCAAAGTTGTCACAAAGTTTTTGTAGGGTTTTATTCTTGAATTGTTTTCCATTTTCTATGATAAGGCGATGGGGAATGCCAAAGTGGAAAATGATGTGATGGTTAATGAACTCACATATTTTCTCATTTTGTAGAAATGAGAGGAATGGATTCGACCCATTTAGTGTAATATTCAGTTGTAGTAATGATCCATTGATGGTATTGAGAGGAGTGAGGGTTAATCTCTCCAACAAGATCCAAACCCCATTGAGAGAAAGGCCAAAAGTCCCTGTGACTTATAAGGTGTGACTAGGGGTATGGTGAAGGTTAGCATGTTGCTGACATTTCACACAATGCTTGACATAGTCAAAAAATCTTGGTTAAGGGTCATTGATAATATACAAGGTGAAGGATGCACTTAAGACAACGTGGCCATTGAAGTGTCCACCACAAATTCCATCATGGATTTCCTTTATGGTATACAAGATTTCAAAACTAGTTAGGCACCTAAGTAGGATATCATCAAAGCCACATTTATAGAGAAGGCCACCCATGACAAACGTAATGAGAAACCTTTTTAAGGAAGGCTCATCGACCATTATGGGTGAGATCCGGAGGTAAGATGGAAAGGGAAAGGTAATCAATGTATTTCTTATACCAAATATCACGTGGGTCGTTTCAATTTGTCCCACAAAATTTATGCCATGGCTTAGGTGAGAAGGTGATGCACCCTTTGCACCATGACAAAAAATTTGAGTCGAAAGGTGAGGCAGGTATCTATGAGGCTAGACAAGCCATGGTATCCATGAATTTTTAGTGGAATGCGGAGTGGTTTGAAGGTTGTAATGATCAAAGGTGGTCAAAATCATGTCAACATGATGTTTATACTTTTGAAGGGTTTCATTATGACACTAGTATGATCCATTGACTTTGATTTACTACTAGTTGAGAATCACCAAAGATATTAATGGTTTTAATATCAAGGGAAATGGTGGTTTGAGACCTAGTATGAGTGCTTCATATTCGGCCATGTTATTAGTACATTCAAAATCAAGTTTGAATGATAAAGGAATAGGTTCACCATCAAGAGGAATGAGGATAACACCCACGCCACCCCCACATTGACATTTGGAACCATCAAAGAATAAGGTCATTTGGTAGGCCATGACATCCATGTCTTCAAGAGAAATAATGGAAATTGATTCTTCAGAAATTCAAAGTTAGATGATTGATGTCTAGGAAAGGTGTGTCTGCAAGTTGATCAAAATGGTTTGTCCTTTAATAGACTTTTGATGAGTAAACTCAAGGTCTAGGTCTGCAAGGAGCATGAGCCAACATGAGGTATTGGTGCTGGTAGGGCTTAACATACATGTAGTGGAGAGGGTCAGTGTTAGTGATGATGAAGGTTTTATGATTAAGTAGTAGTGGCAAAGTTTTGGTGGCACAAAGACTAAGGAGAGGCATAGATTTTTCAAAGATGAGTGTATCTAGTCTCGTAGTCTAAAAGTGTATTTATGTAATAAACTACTTGTTCCCTATGTTTCTCATCATGATGAGTGAGCATGGAACACCCAAGGAATGGTCAGTAGCTAAAATGTAAAGGTAGAAAGGTTGATCATCTTTAGGTGGGATAAGGACAAGTGGCTGAAGAAGATAGGCCTTCAATGCTTCAAAGGATTTATGGCATTCATCGTCCCACTTGAAAGAGACATCCTTTTTAAGAAGATGGTGAAAAGGATGACAACGATCGAAAAGTTGGGAAATGAAACATCGAATAGATTACAATTTTCCTTGCAAAATACAAAGTTGTTTTAGGTTAGTGGTGGAGGCATCTCGAGAATGGCCTTGATTTTAGTGGGGTTAACTTTGATGCCATGTAAAGAGACAATAAAACCAAGTAATTTTCTAGAGAGGACAAACGAAGACACACTTCTTTGGTTGAAGGCATACAAAGTATTTGATAAGATGATCGAAAATGATTTTAAGGATGAGAGATGTTCTACATGACTCTTGGACTTACCAAGAAGATCGTCGACATAGTCTTCCAGTATGTCATGCATGATGTCATGGAAGATGTAAGTCATAACATGTTGATAAGTGGCACCATCATTTTTTCAAGCCAAAGGGCATGAATCAATAGCAGAAAGTCCCCAAGGGGTGATGAAGGAAATTTTATGTTGATCTTCAAGTGCGAGCAATATCTTATTATAACCCAAGAACCCATCCATGAGAGATAACATCTCATGGCCAGCTATGAGATCAACAAGTTGGTCAATGCTAGGCAAAGGAAAGTCATCCTTTGGGAAAGCAAGGTTGAGGTCATGGAAATCCATGCAGATGCAGAGTCCCCTTATCACTTTGGTGATAGGCATGATGTTAGATATCCATTATGGATAATCAATGGGTAAGATGAAGGAAACAGAAAGGAGGTGATTTAGTTCTTCTTTCACAAGAAGAGAAATACATGGATGTATTTTTCGCAGCTTTTTCACTAGTTTAGCGTCAAGTATAGTTATGATGCTATGGAAAATGATATTGGGGTCAATACCGAGATATACGTCCATGAAAAGGAATTGCTATGTTTGTACAAGTGTATTATTATTCAACAGGGTCAAATATTAGCCTATCTTTAGAATTCAAGGGTCATCCTAAGTGTGAATGTTGATCTCTATGGTCGACCATTCAACAAAACTTTTGTTTCACCGGTTTAACATTTGTATTACATGTTATGGACAATGATAGGGGTCAATAATGAACATGTCAAAGATATGTGAAGGGCATTCTTATGTTTGCGGAAAGGAAGTGAAGGCTTCTTGTTCAATGGGATCTAAAGATTGGCCTATCTTTAGAATTTGGGGGTCATCTGAGTGTGAATGTTGATCTCTATGGTCAATTCATTCAACATGGTTTGTCATCTCAGAAGGTAATGACCACTGAATATAAGAATTATTTACACCTAAATAGGTGAGAAGGGAATCATCATCATGACATTAAACAACATTTATAGAAGGTGTTTCATCATCGATCATGTCAAGATAACAAAGAGGAATGGAAGAGGAAGCCTCACCATCATGTTGATAGGTTAGAGGTCCCAAGGAAATGGTGTTCATGAAAAAAAGTTAGGAGGAATGGATTCTGGATCCATGGACTCGTGGGTGAAGGTGGGGTGACAGGTGAAGAAAATATGGTGTAGATGATGGAAAGATAGGTGATGAAGGTTTGAAAGGTTGATCCTCCTCTACGAGGTTGATTTGATCCTTCTTTGCAGGTAGGTGGTATGGAGAATCCAATACCACATCGGTCCTTGTGTTTGCGAGTAGTGCATGGTATAACTATGTGATGGCCTTGTTTATAAAGACCAAAGCCAAAGCCTTTCCAAGCACAAAATGGAGGAAAGTATGTGAAAATGATGGTTGGTAAGGTATCTGAAATCGGAAGAAAAGGGTTTGGTTTGAGGTGGTGGTTCGGGAGAACAAGAAGAGGTATCTAATCCTCCATAGGTCGGTTTGTACAAAGATGAGGAGGACCATATGAAAACGTCTCTCCTATACATTTTTCATAATGGGGATGTTGGTGGAGGACTACCATACTCTTGAGGAGTAAGGAAGGTATTGACATTGTAGAGGTGGTACTCCCCCAAGGAAAGACATTGAAAAATATCTACCAGGGATCGGAAGTTGGGACTTGGGATGCGGAATAGATGAACTGTCGAGGCTCTTGGGGTGATGCAGATGGGTTAGCTTTAGAAGAAATGATAGATGGGATGGATGAGTTAGTTGTGATAGGTGGAGTAGTAGGACTAGTAGAAGATGAAGTGGCAATAGAAGAAGATGAAGAAGTGACAACAGTGGAAAGAGAAGAGAAGATGACATTAGAAGATGATGAAGAGGTAGTGGTAGTGGATGAAGTGGCAATGGTAAGAGAGATGCCTTGATGGGGATAAGGACATCATTTGGTCTGTATATAACATATTACAGGTTTTGAAAGGTGAAGGATCAACGTGAATAGTGTAAGGGTGCCCTCATATTCAAATTTTGCAGCAATGATGAGAGTTAGGGTACACATCCCATGACATGAATCTAGGGTCAGCTAAATAGTATGTTATATTGGAACTCTCCTTCTAGGATGTAGAAGAGTTTCGGGAAGAGTGTGAGGACCCACATGGATATGAAGGATGATGGTGCCAAGGGTGGAAGTGATGGCATCATTGAAGGAATGCAACATAACAAGTTATTATGCATGCAATGGGAGGGTATGTGCATTTTTTTCATATGCACGGAGGAAATGATGTTGATACTCACACCTCTATCAATCATAACATGTCAAACGTGCTTATCATCGATATAAATGAATATGAAGAGGAGGGGTCAGATCCTCTAAATGGAAAGGAGAAACTTCCAAATCAGAGAAACTGACTACGGAAATTTGATGAGTGGTAGTGGGGATGGAAACTTTGGGTGCAATGGTAAGAGAAGCTACATGATGAGGGGTGAAAATGGAAGAGACAGGTGAAGGGTCATTTGGTAGCACCTCAATAGTTTGGAGGATCTCAAGTAAGGCATGTCGATGAGATTCAGAGGTTTGGATGAGATCATACAAAGACATTTTTAAAGGAGATTTCTGCAATTTTTGACCATGGTGTGATGTGGGACACCATCGAAATTGATAGGATAGCCCGTGGATGGTTACCTTGGGTACAGGTGTTGATGGAATGTTAGGTACATGTGTGGTGGATGGGTTTCTTGTCTTCTCTTTCCCTTTCCTTTTTGTGCTTGAGTGGAAACTTGAACCATATTGATTTGGGGAAGAGAGGGAGATGAGTCATGAAAAGTATAATGACATAGAAGGACAAAAACCTAATGTGGGATAAGACCCCGTGAAATGAGTGGTACACATTACATTTTGAGGGGTTTTAGCTAGCTCTCTAATCCAGACCATATTGATCTCAAAGGTTGGAGGAGGATAAGAGGGATGTGGAGGTGGAAGTGAAGGTTGCATGATAATAGGAAAAGGTGGAAGAGGCTCTTCATCCAAATGGTCATCTTCTTCATAGGACTCTTCAGGAGAACACAATTACAGAAGAATAGCTTTTAGGGCCTTGAAATTCTCAACATCATGCCCTAACACATGATGGTAGGTGCAGATCTTGGTATCATCAAACCCTTCTAGTTTAGGTTTGAGTGGGTCATAAGGCTTGAGAGGTGGTAATGTGATAGTAGAAGTCTCTAATAACCGAGTGAGGATGTTAGCGTAGGACCCTACCAAGGGATCATAATGAGAGGTAAGAGTGGGTTTGGCTGAAGTTTAGGTGACTGTTGTGGAAGAGGTGTTTTGGGGGTGGAGTTGGAGGCTGAGTAGGTTTGAACTACCTTTTGGGAGGTAGTGTGGTCTTGGGTTTGGGTTGCACCTTCTTGGGTAAAGGTTTCAAGGTAACACACAAGGTAGAGGGGAATGCAAAAGATGGAAGTGGATGGGTTAACCAAGGTGAGAGAGGAGGTGAAGTGAAAGTAGTGGTGGAAGGTAATACATGGAGTGTAGATGGGAGGGAAGGTGAAGGTATGGGTAATGGAGCAGGTGTTGGTAATGTAACTGGTTTGGGTGGAATAAAAGGTTGTGGTAAAGCTGTTGGTGGTTTTTTTTTAGGATTACTTTGAGTAGGAGGCTGCTTGACTAAAGTGGATGGATGAGGACCTAAGATGGATGGGAGTGGTGAAGGAAAAGAGGAGGTGGTGGAGAGACTGGGGTTCGTGGCCTAAGAGGTTGGGTCTTCCTCTTAGGTGGGGGATAGGTCTAGTGATAGTCTGGGAAGAGGTAGCTAGATCGATCTTCACAAGTGGATGGGTTAGACTTGGTATCGGAAACACTCCTAATGTAGCAGTGGGTTTAGGTGCAGGTGAAGTTTTTGGTGTTGGTAAAGGTTTAGGTGTAGGTGTAGGTTGAGGTGTAGGTGTGGGTTGGGTGAAGAATCGAAGAGAATATGACAGGTTTAGTTTTATGGTTTTGGGACTGAAGATTTTTGATAGATGGTCAAGGTATCTATGGATGACATTTACATTTGAGTAGATATCGGGAGTCACATGCACCCCTAAAGCATGGAATGATCGATGTAATCCAATTTATCTACCAATGAAAATAAATTTGGTTTAGACATTGATGAGTGGGTTGTGACACCTGTCCAAATTCTAATTAAGTGACACAGAAAATATTTACCTCTAATTCAAGGTAGGAAAAATTGACTAATGAGATCAATAGGATCTTGGAAGATCCTAGGAGACATATCGCTTATGGGCAAGGGAGATACAAATGGCTCCTCTATGGGTGGAGGATATTGCAACACTAGTGATATGGGATTTTCTTCAAGCAAAGTAGAGATAGATAGGTTTAGCTCTTCCTTGGGTAGAGGAGTAGGTAAAATAGGTTCAATGATGGGAAATGATGTAGATGTAGTCGGTTCCTCCATGGGTAAGAAGAACATGTGTGATAGGCTTTCATAGTGAGAAGAGACATGGACATGGTAAGATCTTCTATAGAGGAAGAGGTAGATATGAGTGGCTCCTCCATGGGTAGAGGAGTGGAAGGAATAGGCTCCTCTATGGGTAGAGGAGCTCATGTGTGGATTTCCTAATAGAGGAATGGGAGACAACTGAGTAGAAGAAGTAGACAATGTATCAAAGACAATGTGAACCTCATGAACATTGTTGTCAGAGGTTTCACCTACTTGGCTTGATGTATGATTATGGTTTGGGAAAGGCTTTTGAATATGTGTAAATTTTGGTTTGTATGTGAATTAGGGTTATCAAGAACAATATCTTCATTATCTATCATTTCTTGAACACTATTATTTAATGTTTTACACGTGCCATCACTATGGCCCCTAACACAATGGTAATTTCAATAGTTCATTTTCCTTATACCATACGTGGAAAAGGATGAAGGATCAAAACTAGTATGTGGTTTGATCGGTGGAAGGATGATAGCCCCTATTTCATCATAGTTTTTCTATCTAGCAGACAGAGGAATAGGTTCCCTATGGGAGTATAATGTCATTATTCATACTTATGTTGAAAATTCTAAATAGGTGAAAGATTAGAAGATGGCTTTGGTTGGTTGATTTGATGAGATGGACCAAGCTTTTAGAACTACCGCATTGGCGGATCCTTTCACTTTGGAATGATTGTTTGAATGGTTGTTTTGTGATTTGGAAGAAGAAGAAGAAGAATCATTTGGTTTGAAGGGAGCACTTTTGTTACGTAATTATAATTTTTCTTTGATAGCATGATTTTAATATTTCGAGCCATTGTGAATGCCTCATCAAATGTTCAGAAGGTTTGTACTTAGAGAGTTAGAGAGATATGCTAGCACAAGCTCGGTGAACAACTCTATAAGTTGGTTTGAGGAAATTGGAAAAAAGTTGGTTAATAAGGATTTTCCAATGCATGAAAAAGTCTGTGATAGACTCATCATCATATTGGCGTATCAAATACAAGTCGGTCATGGTAACCTTCTTGACAATGTTGATGGAGAAATGATCGAGAAATGCCTAATCTAATTGATTAAATGAAAATATAGAGTGCCTGGTAAAGCACTATACCAGTCTAAGGTCAGTCTTGTCAAGGACATTGGGAAAGTTTGAAAAAGCAAGGCATCATCATGAGCAATAAGATAACATACATGTTTAAAGGATCACAAATGTTGTTGTGGATCCTCCTTACTATTGAATCAGTTAAACTTTGGCATTTCCCAATGTGCAGGGTAGGGATGAATTGAATATAAAAAGTGAATAGGCTCATTACAAATCTCATCATAGGTTAATGTGTTTCGAGAGCCAAAAATAGATGCTTCAAGAGTCTGCATCTTGTCCATCATCATTTTAAGAAAATCCATGGTCGGATTAGACTGAGAGGAACCTCTCGTGGTATAGGGAGGTGGATATGATGAATAGGATGTGGGTGGTACTCCAGTGTATGGAGGTGTAGAGTAGGAAAACTATGAAGGAAGAATGTAGGTCCGCGGATGATGATGGAACATACCCTAAATAAGAAGTATAAGTGATAGGTGGTGGTTGAGATAGGGTATAGGTAGGAGGGATCATATTTCGAGACCTCATAGCAATAGGTGGTAGTGTAGTGGGTATGGACATGACTAGACTCTGAAATGGGGTCGACATAACTAGAGGTTGTGAAGTAATAGGGACTGATGAGGTGGGGATCCCTACACTAAGATCCATGGATGATGGGGAAGTGGATGTCATAGGTGTGATATATGTTGTAGGTGTGATAGATACTAATGATGTAGGGATGATCTGAGAGATGATTGGTGATGAAATAATAGTAAGCAGTAATGCTACACTAGTGCTAGTTGACACGAAAGTGGGTGCAATAGCAGGAGAAATGGAGATATGCATCCCATATAAGAGTTTTCCTGATGAATCGCGGGTGGAAGAATGAGCTAGGTAATACTACAAGGTTACGGGGTTGTGATCCAAGAATTTTTTGAATTCCTCATCACCTATAGCTATGATGGGAGGAGTGTTGGGGTCCATGGGTGATGAGATGGATGGTGGTGAGGGACTAGGAGGTAACAGCTGGTGGCTGGCATGAAAAACTAAGGCATTGACTTGGTGATGAGTCAAAACATGTGAATAGAGAAAGAATAGGTAATATGAGTTCTACAGATGGTACAAAAACATAAAAAATGATAGTAGAATAAATATGAAAGTGGAATTTGATCGTTGTTTTGATAGAAAATTCAAAACACATAGAAAATGCTAGTAGGAAAAACCAATTTTGGTAACCATGCTTAAAATATTATTTTGAATGATTAAAAGATTTGAAAATATGTGAATGATAAATGCAAACTAGATTGAAACTAAGTTCTTTTTGGTAACAGAGACTCATGGATGATAAAATAACAAAGATGACCGGTTTGATTTAAGCATTGCTTTAGGAAAGATTACTAAAAAAATGTATAACCTATACAATGTCCGTTAGTAAAACCGATGTCATTTCATCGTGAATTTTGAAAAAAAAGTAATTAAAAATTGAATTGTATGTGATTAAGTTAAATATTACCAACCCAAAAATGGAGTATGGTAATGAAAAGTCCAAACACACTCAGAAACAGAGTTGGAATACACCAATTATAATGATGGGGTGTGTAGGAAAGAAAAATAAGAAGAACGTTCCTTACAACTCAAAACACAAGACAAAAAAAGCTAACAAACATGCCAAAATCCTAAGCAATAGATTTTATGTTGTGTGGCTTATGCCATTTAGGACTAAATGTAAGTAGAATAGAGTTTTTGATCAACGAGGGTGCCCTATAGAAAATAACAACTATGGCTGGTTTCAGGTAAATTTTGGCTTTGGAGTCCCAATATATACTTCATAGTACGTGAGGCCCTACTTTGATATATTGAATAGCCGAACACCAACTAGATCCACCATAATCCGATTATTAGTCGTTAACGGTAATTTTCGGGAAGGAAGATGTTTAAGAAATGATTTGTTTGTTTCAGTGATTTGGTTTGGGGTGTGTGTGCAAAAGTGAGCTATGCTTCATTACCACCAACCATCAGCTGGTCATGACCTCCAACATATAGGTTGTAATTAAATTTAAGTGAGCTATAATGCAACAAACTCAAAATGCAAGTGCACAAGTTTTAAACCCAAATCCACAAATGAAATTTGATGAGAACAATTAATGAAGAGGAAAAGAGTATGTCTTTCACTAATGCAATACAAAATAAAAAGAAGTATTCTTTTTAATCCAAAATATGAATTTCACTAAGACAATTAGAAGAAGAAGAATGTTCCCAAGGAGAAATTTAGTGTGAACTCTTTCAAAATGAAATAAACACACAATAATTCCCTAAGAATGAACAATGCAAAAGAAACCCAAAAAGGGTCCCACTAGGTGTGCCAAAATGTTTCACCAATATTGTAGTAGAGATGAAAAAATAAGAAGGTAATGGATGTAGGAGGAATACTTGTGTTATGTAGATGGTAGAAGGCATTGCGTGTGCTATAGAATTTTTATCCAAGATGATTGTGTGAGCTTCCCTTTGGCTAGGAGGAACGACCTATATAAGAATCACAACAAGACCACAAAATAATATTAAATAAAGAGTCAGAGGATTGCCTAGTGATAGCTAGATCCAGGAAGGATGATACTTCTTAGAGGGTTTTCAATCCTTATTTAATACAAATCAATGCAGAAGAAATAATAAACAAGTGCATTCTAATATAGTTATAAGATTTAGGCTTCTCTAACAACATACAATAAAATATTACTAAAAGGTAAGGCTAGGCTTAAATCCGAGTGGTTTTGGTAGGTTGTCGGTGAGGTAGAAGTCATGGGGTGAATTTTGGGTGGAGTTAGAAGGGTTTTGGGTTGTTTAAGAGAGTGTTGAGCTCATTGGTTTTATTAACATTAACAAACATAGATACCGATGTCATCAGCTAGGTGACCAATGCCGATATAGGAGGGTGACCGATGCCAGTTGGGTGACTGGTGTCAGTAGGGGTAATAGGTGGGAGACTATTAAAAATAGGATTTTGAACCTCTTTGTGATTATACAAAGAGTAGGGTAGTGTTGATGAGGTCGTGATATCATTAAGAAGACTCATGTATGCTTTGAAAAGGAGGTTGAAAATAGTTAAAAGGCTTGGGATGATAGAATTTTCGGTTGGTGGGAAAAGGTGATATACATGTAGTGGAAGGAATGAAACACAAAAAAATAAGAGATCTACACTTGAATAAGCACAAATGATAAAATCACAATACTTACTTGGTATTTCATAGATCATGGGAGTAGAGATGGTTAGTGGTTGATCATAGAGAGATGTCTAGGTCCATTTCGTGACAGTGAAGCCTATGTGCTCTTGTGAGTATTCCAATGCTCTAGAAGGAGGACATGGTTGCTTGTCTTACATTGTGGTTATGTGTGTTCATCATTTGGATGTATGAGGGCTTAAAGATTCCAACTCAAATGCAATAATTCTCCAATAACTCGAATGACCAATCCGTGTAAAGAGTTGTGAAAGTGTATATAAAGTGACCGATGATGGTTAGGTAACCGGTGTCGGATAAGGAAAAACTAGCGTCGGTTAGGGTGAATAGGTCAAGGTTGCCAAAAATATCCTGATATTTACTATTTTTGGCATGATTGATATTTTGAATATGGGTCTTAAGTGATATATTATGCCCCACTAAGTAGATTATTTGTAGGATTTATAGGAGTTAATTACTAGGGCTGGACTAGGTCTTAGTTACTTAGGATAAGTATAGAGCTAGTCCTAGTTAATTAATAGGCTGGGGAATGGGTCTTGGGTGAGTTGCATAGGCGAAGTGGTATTAGATGAGGTGGAGGTGTGAGGTAGATAAATTAATTAATTGAAATGTGTGCACAAGGGGTGTAGAAAGGTATAGTGATGAACGTAATTAATCGAAAGGGTTTAGGGGAATTTGAACCAATTTTAGGAGTCTAGAATGAGTCGAAAATCAATAGTGAACTAATAGAGGCAGACAAGAAGTGGCCTAACTTAGCATATAAGGTGAAATCAGATCCTACCATGGAAAATTACAATTATTCCAAGTATGATAACACAGTTCAAGAAGACCATCTAGTGCAAGAACAAGAGGAGAATATGAATGACCAATATATAATGGACAAGGAGAGTAATTGAAGTCAGAGTTTGCAAGCCAACTATGCTTCTAGAGTTATTTATGTAGGTGTAGAAGATGAAGTGTGGTTGCAATAGTCATCTAGAGTTACATAATTCCAATAAATGCCACCATTTTTCCACTTTACAGTAAAGTTATCCAAAGAGGGCATGAGAAAGATGTTAATAATGGTATAATAGTCTAAGAGAATCAAACATTAGCTCATGAAAGCATAAATCGGTGTTTAAACTCGATCCAAATTTGGACATGACAAAATACAATTATATGACAAAGTGAGTAAAATTTTCATGGTGGATCATTCTAAAATAGAACAACTTGAAAAGAACCTAGTATAGTTTCAAGGAACACATGAGGTTACAAACTCTAACCAAGTACCTTCTCGTAAGATCATGTATAAATGGAAAGAAATTATAACTCCATGGAATCTCTCCTTTTCCCCTTGGTAGTAAGATGCATGGGCATCATCACCAAGGCCACTAAAGGGTTAGAAAAATTATTTGTTTATTTATTTAGGTTTATGGTAGTGTCATTGAGTCATTTTGGGTGTCCAATAAGCTTAGGAGGTTCAAAGGTTTGAATCACGAGTCTCCCTCCATTTTACTCTATTCAAAAATTGGAAGTCTCTTAAGCCAATTTTTGGCTTTCTAGGTTGTATAGGGAGTTTTTAGTTGTTTTAAAGCATTTTGTATTTGGTTTAAGCTCCAATGTGGTCTCCAAGTACTAGGGTGATGAAGGAATTGTAACTTCTAATCAAGTTAAGCTTTTACATACTTTTTGTAATATGACCACATCTTGTAAAGCCTGCATATGACCAAGAAAAAGTTAGTTACAAGAAGAGTTTGAGCTAAGGATTATTTGAAGGTATTTTGTAACTAATTTTATTATTGATCAATCAAATAAAACTTTTATTGGAGATCCAACACCCTAAAGAGGAGAAGAAGTCACGATTGTATTGTTTCTAAATTAACTGTAGATCGTGATTTAATGTTTGTAAGGCATTTCAAGATTGTCATAAATCCTATAAGTGGTGTATCTAGTGAGTGCATTATTTATTAATTGGTTTATAGTGATATTAGTGTGAATCTTTATTTATGGTGGATTATGAATGTATGACAATGGCCAAGAATCTTAGACGAGGTAAATCAAGTTGGGAACTCGAGCATACAGAGATTTTGATAATTGTTCAAGGAGAGTAAAGAGTTTAGGAATCTTCTAACAAGGGTGAGAAAGCTTGCAATGGTCAAATATTTTATCAAGAATGAAAGACAAGCAATCAATTCCAAATAACTAACTCTTGACCTGATACACTCAAACATACTCTACAAATTAGGGTTTTTTAATTTTTTTACCAAACTCACATTCTCACCACTCAAAATTCTTGAAAATTGAAAGAAAAATTTATGGAAGGGTTGTGAGAGTGTTGAAAAGGGAACCAAGTCATTTCATGTCGGATTAAAGGAGAAATCCATTGAGAGAATTTTGTCCTAGTCATGTTAACTCCGCAACTCGGGTTCCTCTAATAAAAATCCATCCAATTCGAATTTTAAACAACAAAAAGATCCGAGAACCGGTAGTAGTCATCGTTAGGAGGTCGAGATCGCATTGTAAAACCTTTGCAAACAAATGAGCAACAATATCATATATTATTATGGAACTCAATGCAATACATTGAGAATGGGCCTTGCTTAAATAGGCAAGGAATAACAATCTAAGAACTAGTTAAGGTCGTAGATCAAGCCATAAATCAAGGAAATAACTAGTCATCAAAGAACTAGTCAAGACCATATATTTAGGAGAGAACTAGACATCAAATATCTAGTCAATACCATAGATCAAGGAAAGAACTATACCTAACAACTAGATAATATCTCCTAATATCTAAATAAGATAAAAGAAATATCCACACACATAAGTGGGTGAGGATAAATACAATAAAGGTAAATAAAGTACCTAGGTGAACATGAGCTAAGGTAAATACCTCATCAGAATAACAAAAATCTCAAGGATTGAAATAGTTTAATGACAATTCTCTACTAGAGTCATGCAAGATTAAGAAATACAATCCTCTGCAAAGGAAGAAAGCATAATTGTATTGAATGAACGGATTTGAATTATCAAATTCCCCTTGATCCATTTTTTTATTCTCAGATAACCTATTTATTTTCCCGAAAGTTCAAATTCATCCATGGCCTCGAAAAATGAAGAAATTAATCATGGAGTGCTAATTTCTGACAAAGAAGGAAGGATGTAAGTGAAATAAGCTTCTTCCATGCTAGTCGCACTTTTTGGAAGGAAGGTTTTAAGTCGCCAAATCTCGAAGGTTGTTTTTTCCCATCATTAAAGTCAAATCACTTAAGTGCCAATGGGAATTTTGGTGGCAAAAGGAAGGTGGGAATTTGGAGCCTTCCTAGAAGGTTGTTTTTTCCATTATGAAGGATAAATCACTTAAAGTGCCAATGGGAATTTTGGGGCTGCTAGGAAGGGTAATATTTCCCATCAATGAATTTTTACTCACCCATGCAAGTCACATTTTTAAGAAAGAAGCTCTTTTTTATACAAGTAACACTTTCTCGAAGGAAGGTTTTAAGCTCTCAATGGGAATTCTCGTGGTGGAAGGAAGATGGGAATTTTAAGCCTTCCGGAAGGTTATTTTTTCCCATCATTAAAGAAAAATCAATTAAGTGAAAGATGGTATTTTTGGAGCTTCCTGGGACAGTAAAAATTCCCATTGCTTTGCCTTCTTATTTGTAGCATGTCTTCTAGCCAAAAGTGTGACCCACCTTGGCATAAGTCCATGCATTTAATGATATTTATTTTTATTATTCCTAGCTAAAGTTGGTACCAAAAATAGATGGAAAGTCAAAGAAAATTGATGGGATATAGAGAAGACAAAGAAGCATGCTAAAAATAAATTAAAAATTTGCATGGAAAACCAAGCTAAAGCATGCAAACTTGGGCGCCCAAATTGAGAGAAAAAACATAACTTATTATTAATAATTGCCAAAAATTAGAAGAAAAAACTATTAAATATAGCATGCAATTATCTATATAAGCATGGGATGCCATAAAGAGGAGACAATTAATCCTTTTTGATGGAGCATGTTGCATACAAGAGTTTTTGCGCCAAGGGAAGGAGTGATTTCCATTAAAGAATATTTTTTATTACCAGGAAGCTTCTAGTTTGGTGCCTAGGGTTGGAGAAGCTTTCTTTTTATTATTCAGATCATTTACATGTTGATATACGTGCCCAGGTGAATTACATAATAGTTTAGCTTGTTTGGCATGCAAGCAAAGTCTCAAATTTTAGGGCAGCAAGCTTTATAAGCAGATTTTTGTTATAGAAATTAAGCATTTATGCCATGGACTCCATATTTGTCTGAATCATTTGTACGTATTCATCACAGGTGCTCATATTGGTGAAAAGAAGTCAAAATCAATGTTAGATACATTGAATATATCTTCTGAATCAGAAGGAATTGTAGGTTCGGCACAAATTGATCCAATTGCAAGGTCTTCTAGAAAAAATAAAATAAAAAGAGCTCAAACAAAGATTATTCTAAGCATGATGAAGTGTGATGAAAGAGAAGGGTCAGAAGAATCATGCATTGCTTCTGAGTTTACCAAAATAAATTATATATACATAGGCCTTAAACCTATCACTAATTTGATTGATAGATCCAAAGCCACCGGAAGATCATCTCTTATGCAGGAAATAAAAAGTAGTGGGATTATTCAAGCTTCAACATTTCCGGTCACAACTCAATTGCCTCGAGTTTGTTATGGAGTGTGCAAGGTCTTATCATCCTCTTTCTAGGATAGTCTGAGATGTTGTAGGAAAGACAATAATCAGGTTGGATGCATAATTCATTAATTATTGCCTTAAGCTTCCAATATGTCTAGTGGTGATTGCAATTAGCATGCAGGATGTTGGTTATAGATGGGAAAATCATAAAATGGATTACATGGGTATAATGAACAACAAATACATGAAGAAGCCCAGAGCACCATAGAAATTCTCGAGGACTCTTCCATGATCCAATATCGCAAGCAGAAGTTGATGATATCACCAAATTTCTTTGCAAGATAAATGGGGAAGCTAATACCAATAACTTCGCTCATGGATGTATGCCTTTGTGAGAACCATTGAGATCAATAGAGTTGATTCGATAATTAATTGGGTGGAGATCATCAATGACAACATCAATGAGAAAATCTAAAGTGTGAGGTGGACATTCAACTTCAAAATGACTTCATACCTTGTATATGTAGCAGCCTCTCAGGGGATATTTTCCAAACTAGATAGACGGGGCATATTGTCAAAAGATCCTATTTATGAGTGCTTCCCGTAGTTGACAGTTCCTGAATGCTACAAAGATTATAGGGTGGTCAATGATGGATTCTTCTATGGATTCATTTGAAAATTAAATGGTGATATGAAGACCAACATAGTGAGCAAAGAATCTTGGGAAGCTATCTCCCAAAGATGGTTGTATCTTCATCCAATTTGCGGACTTCACATATCTCAGGGTTAGTGGTTTTTCAAGAGAACTAGTTAAGTTTCCAAAGTACCCAAGTGACAAGTGGGTCATTATGGAGTTGTGTAGTAAGCTCATGGATTTTAATGACTTACAGTCAAAATGGCACAAATCTATGGGTAGCTTTCCAGTCACAAAGGGTTCATTATAGTTGTCATAGTATCCATAAAGCTAGAGGAATTGAAGCAGAAATGTTTTATGGGTATGAGCATGAGTTCTTCCCAACATGAATGAAATTTGACCCATATGGGATAGCGAAGAGGACAGTCTCCCAGGAATATTCACATGTACCTTCATTGGAAGACTTTTGGATGAAGTGCAGGAGTGAATACGAAGTCAGAAAGAGAGATTTCAATAGGTTATTAGCGCAATAGGTTTCTGACTATGGTTTAGCACAGATACCTATAAATCTTGCAGATGATGGGCATGTGGTACTTGACACATACCATCAAATGGGAGGAGATAGATCCGATCTTCAAGAAAGTGTAGGCAATTGTCGAAAATTTAGGAGAGGTTTTTGCAGTACTAGTTAACACCTCAAATTAGTTGTTAACAAAGGGGTATTGCTTGGATGAGGATTTGATGAACTAGATCACCGGGAATTTCATCAGGGGATTTCATCAAAAGAAAGCATGAAGGTGAAAGTAGTACAAGACCATAGAAAATCAAGGTGTACAAGAAATCTCGGGTACTGGAAAAGGATAAGTCTATATCTATTATACCAGTACCACTTTCAAACAAATCTTCTCCAAAATTAACTCATATCACTTAAGTAGCCCCAGGACCTTAGACATATATTATCATTTCACTATTGAATCCAACATCGATCGTATTTTCTTCTCATCCATCCATATCTTCACCTCTCCCTACAGAGAATTTTAAAACACAAATGACAGAGTTTGAAAGAGCATTGTCTTTAGATAATGCAGAGGTTGACAACCATAACACATGGTGAATTCGGATACTGCAGATTCTCGGGCATAAGATAGTGATACATTCAGTTACTTCTCATTCCCCAAAGAGTAATTTCTCATCATGGTTGGCTTTGAAAATAGTCCTAGAAGCTAGAGAAGAGATCAACTTGAAAAACATGACTTGCAATTGCTCATGAGTTTAAGCAGAAAGATAGAATACCTAAAGTTGTGTAGGTAACTTCAAGGTTGATTATTGAAGAATCAGGGAATATTTTTCTTAGTTTTCGCCAGCCGAAGGGAATCAAAAGGGAGAGCTAACGGTTATAGATATACCAAGAACTAAAGTGCTATTAGGTAAAATCACCACATAATAATTAAATAAAGATACACATGACATTAATAGACATGTTATTCCTCAAGCTTGACAAGGAGAAGGTAGAGAAATACAAACTTCAAGAGTAGATTTCTTAGGTATGTGAGATCATCACTAAGGTTTTCAAACCTTCCTCTTAACCATTTTTAGTACATGGGTAGGTGAGTAGTCATCCGATTGAAGAGGTTGAAGATGTAGGTAATCAGGTCAAAGCTATCAATGAGTGGAAAAGCCAAATCATCCACCAAGCTTCAAAACAACTCAAGGAAGTACTAACTAGCCTAGAATTTATGGATAGGGCATAATCTCAACTATAGAAATTGATGACAAGCATAGTGGATGAGAATATAGTGGTTAAAAGTAATCTAGATATCTTGGTTAAGTTAAATTCACTATTAGAGGTTGTTTTGATTGCAGAATAACTTGTGCCTGATGGATTGGGGGAAAAGGGTAAGAAGCTGGAGATTGTGGTTTCTTTCCACGCGGAGATTCTTAAGCTTATGATGAAAATAATGCAGTTGCTCAAGAATAAGATCTTTTCATTTCCAGATAATGTAGTTTATTTCACTGAGGAAGAGGTAGTTAATGGTATTCCCCACTATATGATAATCATTCCAAACAAATTTCTTGCTTCTCTTGAAGAATTTCTTTTAATTTTTCAGAAGAAGATTGATAAATTTGTCATGCCTTTCATGTTGGATTCAATTAGCAAATCAAGTAGACTTCAAGCGTACATAAAATAATTTGGCCCTAATTTGGAGGAAGTGGAGGCAAACATTAATACTTTGTCTAGAGGATTGTTGTAGTTCAAACTAAGAAAGAAGCTATTGCTAAAATAGATGGGAAAACACTCGAATTACATGTTCGACAAGTATATTCAATATCGTAACAAAAGGAAATCGTGAGGTGTTACAACTGGCATATTTTCTTTCTTCTCTTCTTTCTTCTCCCATTTCTTATGTTCTCGGATAAAATTGTAAAATTAAAGTAATTGGTTTAAAACCCATTCTTTTAAGTTATTTGAAAAGGTTCTTTAAGATAAGTGACATATGTGCACAACTTTGACTTATTCTCCAGATGCATCACTTAGAAATGAATTCTAGGGGAAATATTTCCAGTTGTTTCATTTACAAATTCCACATGTGTGAGTTCAGTTATACTTTCCTATTTGTAATTTCCCCTTCATACACTATAAATGGAGGAAGAACTTATGGGTAGAGGAGTTCGGAATTGATAATCAACATTCTTGAGTTCCAAACTTTGTGATGTAACCTTTGATTTATTTTCTCAGAAAGCCGAGGAAATGAAAGGAAGTGGATTTTTGGAGAATTTTTGTCAACAACGGTGCATTGCTTCTTACTTTTTTGTGTATTTTTAGATAAACTTTGTGTTATCTAATATTTATATTAGAAGTTTTTCCTTTCCTTTTCCTTGACTTTTGTTTTGTGAGATCTATTTGTTTTGTCTATGTATAGATACCAACTCTATAAACTATTGGTCGGATCACACATTTTCCTTTCTTCTTTCCCAAATTCTATTATTTCCCCCTTGGTTGAAAATACTTCATTAACAGTTGCTTACTTGCTGCAAAATTGCTTAGCTATGGTTCATGAGCTTTGCAATTAAAGTAAAACCCACATATAGTTATTAAGATCCATAATTGACAAAAATGTTACACATAAGAACCTCACCGGTAAATGAGGTAGATTTATCTCATGATTGCCTAGGTTTTTGGTCAGTGCGTAAATTCTAGCCAATTTTTTTGGTGAGTTTGTTGGGAACAACACAAATTAGCATACCATAGATTTCTCTTACCAGTTCCCTTTTATATTATAAGCTCAACTCGAAGAATGTCCATTCACGCATCTAAAAGAGCTTAAGGAAGGACTCGATCATTTTTATAGATTACAGAGAAATTCAATTTCAATCATCATCATCAAGTTAGAAGCCGCATATCCAGTATTTCACCAAGAAGAAGAGTGTGAAATCCTCCAGATCTATATCATCTTCAAAGATAATCCAACAACTAGAATTATCTACCAAGTCTACTCTCGAGAAGACGTGCTCCATTCATCATGTAGAATCAGAATTAGCCACTTGCTCCTATAACACTTGTTTCATGGGGTGCAACCTTTGACCTCGAATATGACTCCACCTATACATGAATTTCCTAAAGGATTGAGAAATAATTTCCCAAAATTATTTGGAGACATCAAGCGAGAATCTAGATGATCACTTGCGGCATTCTTAATATCTTGTGGAGTGCTTGTAATGGAGCATGAAGATGTTTTGGTCATACTTTTCATTGAGACTCTACATGACTTAGCTGAGATTTTTCTCATCGATTAGCTCCTAGGACTATAACCAATTGGGCATCCATGTGTGAGAAATTTCTAAATAGGTTCAAACTCAGAGAGGACGCTAGTACATTGATTACCCAGCTTGACGTAGTTGAAGAAGGAACCACACGAGAACATGAGGGAATTTATTGCTAAGTTCCAAAGGATTTTATATAAAATCCCCACTTCTGTTGTGCTTAGTGATGAAAATCAAAAGACTTTTTTATAAATGCTCTACTTCCCGGTTGGCTATCACCGTAGAGGGCAAGACTTGTGAATCTTATGGATTAAAAAAATGATGCGGTTGAGGTTGAAGATGACTTGATTATGGCTGGTAAAGTCAAGCAATCAACCAATAAGGATGATGGAATTTCTTAAAGTAATTTTGATCCTCTTCTATAAAAGTTAGCCAATGATATGGTACAAATTAAGAAGTAAATGGATCAAGGAGGGAATGCAACCCCTTAAAGAACGGATCCCACTCATACTTTTAATGGTCAAAATCAAAATCGAAGTATACTTACTGCTGCACCACAAAGGTTGGAAATTAAGCTTCTCCAAGGAACAACTTGGAAACAAATGAAGAAGATCATGGTGTTGGTGATAATGAATCACTTGATGAAGAAGACTTTGTTAATCTCACCGATTTACGTCCAACATTGGTTACCTAGACTATGAATCTGATGAGGGATATTATGAATCTTTTGAAGAGTTTGATGGTCACACATTTACGGTGTTCACAAGGTCTAAAACACACCAAAATGTTGAAGCTTCCTCAAGTGGACAAATGAGAGAAAGGGAAGATCCTGGACTAGACATTACTATTCTAAAAAGAGGCAGCCCACTCCCTTCTTCGTTGGCTCCAAGAGACAAGCATGTAAGTTCCTCTAATCAGCATCAAAGGAAAAATGTACAAACAACTATAGTAAGTCAATCTTTTGATATTATTGATCATATAAATAATATCAAGATTAAGATGGTAGAAGTAGAGTACTTAAGGGTTTTTCCTGGTCAATTAAATAGGTTGGTGAAATTTGTACAGAGTAATGGTCCTAATACTTCACTGAATAATATTACAACTTCTTCTCCTACTACATCTGAAAGGATTAAACCATTATATGGTTCATTAATTATTAATGGTTATAAATTGAGTAATTGCATTTTAGATTATAGAGATTTTGACAATGTGATGCCAACCAAAGTCGCTGATGCTCTGGGTCTCACATCGACAAAAACCATTAGAAGGTTTTACTCAATGGAAATAAAAGTAACTCTCGCTCGGTTAGATTAAAGATGCATAAGCAATACTTGCTTCCTTTCCAAATAAAATATTGAAGATGAAAATCCTTGTAGCAGATATTCTAGTATCTTATGACATGTTATTAAGAAGGAACTCTCTGTAAGGAATTGGGAAGAGATGTCAAGATAGATTGGTCTTGTGTACATATCCCAATAAAGGGAGTTAATCAAAAGTTGTAACCTGAGAAGAAATCCAAGTATACAGTCTCAAAATCTGAAGATCCCTAGATCTCAGATCCTTTTCCAGAATCAGATCATGGAGTCTACTACCTAGAGTTGGATAAAGAAGAAGCCCAACCCGTGATTCAGAGCCACATCAATCTAGATCAGCGACTGCATTATTCCGATAAGGTGATTATAAAGTAGAAATGGTCTTTCGTCCAAAGGTTCCTGATAATGTTCAACAATGGTAGGTTTTCAATGATGATAAGCAAATTGTTGCTTTTCTCTAGCAACAAGACAAATTTGAAGAGATATACTATGAAGGAAGTAATTCACTTCTGAGACAAACCACAAAGTGGGTGAAGTTGATTCAAAGATTGAAGGTAGTCAAGAGATCATTCAGCTTAAAGGAAATAAAATTCCTAAAGGCTTAGTGTCTCTTGAAGAGATGTTTGATAAGCATGATCAAATGCTAAAAAGAATAAAGAATGTGGAGAAAGTTCTTCTTCCGATACATAGTCATTGAATTTGGGAGCTGATGACGACCCCAAGTTGGTAAACCTGGGTAAGTGTTGTTCAAAATCGAAAAGGAAGCTTTCTCGAAGCTTCTTAAGAAATATATAGATGTCTTTGCTTGGTCTTATCAGGATCTGAAGACATATCAACCTGTTGAAGTACAACATTATATCCCATTGAAGCAAGAACAAAAACCCTTAAAATAGAAACTGTGGTAGAACAATCCAACTATTCCAGGTACTATCTTTGCAGAGATTAAAAAAATATTGGATGAAAAGATAATTTATCATGTACATAATTCTGAGTGGTTGGCCAATATAGTTTCCGTAAGGAAGAAAAGTGGTGAGATTAGATTGTGTGTTGATTTTCGCAATCTCAATCAGGCCTCATTGAAAGATAATTACCCCATTCCTATTATGGATCATACTCTATAGGTTATCACCGGATCTGAGATGCTGTCAATGCTTGATGGTTTCTCAGGCTATAATCAGTTAAGGTGGTGAAGAAGATCAATATAAAATAACATTCATCACACCTTGGGGAACATTTTCTTATCAGAAAATTCCTTTTAGGTTAATTAATGTTGGAGCCACATTTCAGAGAGCTATGGATTTGGCATTTGCTCATCTCAAAGACAAAAGCATAGTGGTTTACCTCGACGATCTGACAATCTTTTCTAAAGTAAGGGGTAATCACATCTCAGATCTCAAAGAAGTCTTCATCCAATGCCACAAACATGGGATTTCTCTAAATCCCAAGAAGTCTATCTTTGCTGTAATAGAAGGAAAGCTGCTAGGGCACATTGTTTCAAAAGAAGGAACCAAAATAGATCCTGAGTGAGTAAAACATATTCAAACTTTTCCATTACCAACATCCAAAAAAGGGGTTCACTCCTTCTTTGGTAAGGTTAATTTTCTCAGGAGATTCATCCCTGACTTTGCTGAATTAACTCGTCATATTTCAAATATGATGAAGAAAACACAAGATTTCAAGTGGAGCAATGAAGGAAAGGAAGCATTTGAGAAGATCAAAATAGCTTTGTCCGAAGCACCAGTCTTGGTATCACCAGATTTTAGTAAAGAATTTATTCTTTACTGTTATTCCTTTGAACACACAATGTCAAGCAATTTTGATGCAGAAAAATCAAGAGGATGTAGAAGCCCCGATTGCTTTCATGAGTATGCCTTTAAAGGCTTATGAATTGAAATATACTCCTATGGAAAAACATGCATATGCAGTTGTGAAATCATGCAAGGCATTCGATATTATATCATAACTTCGCATACCGTAGTCCTTGTTCTAGATAATCGTGGTAAAGTCTATTCTCACACAACAAGAGCTAGAGCTATTAAGAGTGATGCAACTTAGAATTTACTGAGAATAACCCAGCGCGTTGACACATAAGATGAGTGCTCACCAAAATCGCACAAAGGCACCAAGTTCCTCTTTATATTTTCTTGTACAACATGATATCATGGTTATGTTTAAACATATTTATATTCATAACTAATCATAAACAATCCATAGTGCATAATCCAGTTTTAGATCTTAGGGAACATAATAAATGAACTAGACAATAACTATGATAAGATTAACCATACAAGAACTAGATTCAGTCATGTCTAATACCATTTTCTAGCCAATATATTCCATTGCATTAAATATTGTAAAGAAGCTTCTACACTACATCAATATCTCCATGAGTCATGTGCACGTCAAATCCAGAAACGTAACTCTACAATAATTCATCACACTCCTAAACTAAACAAATCAATACATATATATAGGGGTGGGGACTTTTCCTTCACCTCCCATGCACTTCTCAAAATAGATCGCATGATAATAATAGCAAGGTGCCTTTATAATAGTATACACAACATGCAAGTGCTCTAACAATAGATTTCCTTTAGTTAATTCTAAGTATAAATCCTATTATTAGCTTCAACTATGCATGGCGCTTATCTGCCACTTGATCCCAAAATACCATTTCTTGGAGCACAAGTATTCAACCCCATGTGTTCTCCGCACACCATCTCCAAAAATAGCCCTTATCTATAAAAATGGCTAAGTCTATCATGGGCACTCCAATCCTATCATAGCGACGCATAATCTTTCAGCGCCTATCTTCATGCACCCAATACTTAGATTATTTCTAGTTGTTCAACATTATCCCACACTATAGTACATTTTCATCCCAACAATGGGAATTATTTATTATGTCTCCAAAAATAAAGAATAAGTAATGAATTAATGAATTAAACTTTGTACAAAGAATGAAGTTTACTCTGCAATACCCTCTTTTTTGACTAGAAGGATTAACTCTAGATATTCAGTTTTGAGTTCAACCTCTAAGGTTTGTCAATCACTTAGTGCATTTCTTGTTTTCTCCAGAATATCGGTGGCTATGGCATCCAATTCGCCCTGAGTGATCTTCACCTTCTCATTTTGTAGCACCTAGACAACATTGGCCATACCTGCTAGCATTCCTTTCATGAGATCCATCTTTTGTACTATGAGTTTTCCAATCTCATCAATACTATCCTTGTGGATCTTAGGTTGCTTCGATAGCCTCGTGCTTTTGTTTTACCGGTGCTAACCTTTCGCATGCCCAAGTGCTTCATCTTTCATTTCCTTTAGAACTTCATTGTCTTCTACTATATTTTTATCCTTATTATGGCATCCGGCGCCGCACACAAATTGAGAGCTTGGTGCGCTTTCTTCAACTCATCCTCCAAGATCTGGAATATCATAAATTGAAACCTTTCTAACAATAGTGGCCCTTTCTCTTGCGCTTCTTCTCCCGCATACTTTTTCTTTGGGAGGTGCATTGGTTCTTCCTTTAGAAGTAGGCAAACTGTTGTGTGCAGATAGTGCAATTCAGACTTGAAGTCCTGAGGCACCTTTTCCGAAACTCTATCCTCTTCTCGTAAAATTTCATTTGCAATCTGCTTTGCCATCTTCTTTAAATTTTGGGCCTCAATGACTGCATTATCATGCTCTTGAGTGAGGAACTTAATTTCTCTTTCCTTTCCTTTTTATCTTCTAATATCGCTTGTATTATTGTTTCCTTATCCATATTTTGGCACGCTACTTTTGTGGACACTTTAATCAAGGTGTTTCTTACCTACTTATCTTAAAATTGGGTTGGCTTAATTATCATATGGTGTGTATGAAGCACCTTCCTCATCTTATTTTAAGTGAACACCTCTTCGCAGACATCAAAATTAGGCTCATCCATGTGAGTCTGCATACCCCAAGATAGTTGTTTGTGAGTGCATGTATTGGCCATTTAACCATATAATTTTTATTTGGTGGTATACTTTGGAAACGAGCGTGAATAATTTTTGAAGGGTCATCCAAATAACCCAAGTTTTGAGTACTTACCACTTCTTCTACCTCATGCACATTTGTACGTTCACCAACATCCTCGTGAGCTACCGCGCCCTCTTCTTGTTGTTTTGTTATGCATGCATCTTGTAGGAAAACACCTCCAATAACATTGTTTACTTCCTCTTTATCTTTTACTTCCATCCATGTGGGGCGTATGATGAGTTTTTATCCCCACTAGTGCTAATCTCCCCTTCACCGTATATATCTTAATGAATACTTACAATAAGGTCAATAGTCTCATAGACTACGCACTTACCAATATCTTCATCATCCTACATTTCCACACTGGGGGTGGCCTCTGCTCTAATTCCACCCATACTTGGAGTTTCCTCCTCTTCCTTTACACTCGGCTGGGGGAATCCTCCTAACTATCTTGTATAGGGACATATTTCCTGTGCTTTCTCCTTTCTCTTCCTCCTTCATAGAGTCATGTGTGGTGATCTCTTTACTCGGATGCAAAGTTTTTGCACAGTGTCTCTTGTAGTGTGCCTCTTCCATAGAACCCTCCTGGTATGCACAAGTCTGACGATATATTCAGGTTCCTCATGTTCTAGGACGTTTTCTAGTCATGTATGTACTGGGTCTTCTTGAGTAGTGGGCGCAGATGCAACATGCCTTGAAGTCCCCACTGTTTTCTCCTTCTTAGGAGGTCCTAAAAGAGCCAAATCTACGCCCTTCACCAATTTTCCATCCTTGAACCTTAGCCTTAGGTATATGTAGACGTGTGTTAGTTCAATCTGCCACAGGGCCAAAATCTCTAGAGTGATGTCCACATTATCAGACTCTGTGGTTTCTACATAGGCCTCCTTACCTGGCCATACATATGTTTTGCATGTAGAATGTGAATGTCTATGTCCACCTTTTTTAGCATCAAATGGAGCTGGTGCACATCATGGAATATGTTCACAGAGTCCTTAAAGTACCTTGTGGTAAATGAAAAGGGTAACTTACACCATGGGATATTCTCTCTAGACTTCATATGGAGCACCCTAAGCTGAAATGTTGGTAGACTACAAATTCAGCCTCTCCATCCAAAACCTTTGGCAACTCACGTGGAATATGCCACTCCCCTCAAATGCCCTATGGAGTCTCCGAACCACCAAAGATAAGTTCTCCTTATATGTATTGGAAATAGATCCACGCAAAGGTGTACTTGGCATATCTCTTCACTTGGTACCTTTTCTCCAATGGAAACTCCCAAATGTTCTCCCTAGGTCCGTCGAGTACTCCAATCTCACTAAACACAATCAATAAGAGAATCTCACCCCAGGTAATATTCTCACCTTTATCTACTTGGATGCGCACCTTGTTCACCAAGATTTTTGTAATGTATCCAATGATGTTGTAGTATGTCTTGTTGGCCATTTTATGCGCTATATGAAACCAGGCATGTTCACCTCGTTCTATTGCTCATTGGCCCCTAGCTTACTCCCCGCTAACTACATTGCAACTCTGGTGGCCATGTGTGTAATATTGGTGAATTTAAAAGCTTGGGTCCCCTTCTTATATTGATATAGGGCTGTTGTGGCATCAATTCCCTCGTCATCTGATAAGTCTCCAACAAGCTCTGAGCTCGTGTCATCCAACCCTGTCACCTTCCCGATCAACTTAGCAATAATCCTCATTCTCCTGCCCGCAAAGTAGAAAAATCTTCAAGGACACGCGACATCAACCACTGCACAACTTCTTGGGCTTTCCAAAGTAGGGAAACTCTATAATCTGCATCACGCCCATGCTCTCAAGTAGTTTATTTATCGAGGTGCTCAAGACCGTAGTGACGTCCGCGCCACCGGTTAGTCCTATAAAATTCTCATCGAGATGTCCTTCACACATTTTTTGGTGCAGTGGTTAATCTCCAAAACCCTACACTGTAATTTTTGTTTTCCATGGCCACCCCTTAATAACTCCTATCTGGATATAACATTTCCACCAGCCACTCCTCTGTTGGATCATCAACCTCCTTCTCCACTACTGGAGCCCTTCGTGGTGCCATTGCTCCTTTTGATTCTACAAATGCGTAATGAAAACCATAGCTATGAAATGAAAACCCCGAGACACCCTTCTATCATGCGTACGCACCACTACTTACATCTTGATTCCGTTCCTAGAAACTCAACCCTATGCTTCAAAATGTGATAGGTTTACTCGATCTGTAAAATGTTCTTTGTCTCCAGCTCTTCTTCACACTTCACAATTTATTTTTATTAAGTTCGCAAAGTATCAAATGATGTTAAGAATGGCGAATTTAAACTAAGTTTCAAAAATTCCCTTTATTAATTTCTCCACCTACCACCATACATGACATTAATTCCTATTGAGTGTGATTCATGCCTCCTTATCCCATGCTATAATTTCTCGTGCCTCAAAATTTTGTACCTCAGTCATTATTTCCTAGCATGCCACTACTTATCTATCACAAATCTCCTCTACTTGCACTTCCTTAAGCCAAAGTAGTTTATCCAATGTGACCCAACATACGTAGTCTCCAATGTTGCATCCCCCTTGATTTATACTGAGCGCCCAATGCCTTACATGTGGTCTTAATTTATGAGTAATTCTTCAGAAGTTCTCATGAATTTTGAAATCCTACTCCTTTCGTTCCTTTTATGGTCACTCGTGAGTTTATTTCTTTTCCATACCTCCTCTATCCACCCCACACTAAGGGTAAGTGCAGTCCTCTATGCATAGGAACACTTCATATTGTGATCAACTTCGTGGCAATACTCTTATTACATGGTCAAAAAATAATTTTCTTGACATGCTCGAGAGGATGGTGAAAGGGAAGTGGAATCCCCACAAGATGTAATGGTCACAATTTTGAATTCCTGCCCCATCAATGGTCACTTGGCTTCGCCTCCCCGATGATGCGGCGATTGTGCCCCACATGGGCTAGGGCCTATCGGAAGCCTTGTAGAAGCAGCTAGGTCCCCGCCGCCTTGTGTCGATACAGGTGTGCGAAAGGCCATGACAAACATGGTCTTGGTCTCTCTGTCCTCCCGTGGACCAAAGACACGTCCATTTCCGTGTCCCCGAGTACGATGTCGTCTTTGCAGCCCAAATAAAGCATCTCTATTCTAGGGTAATTTTTGCAAAATTTTTTGGTAGAAGATTGATGGTATCGGGAATTCAAAATTGGTGTGAAGCACAGTGGGGTAGTGGCTTGAGTATTTGATTCCTTGAAAAGGGCTTTTTCCTAGTTTTATTTCGGAGCGCCACTCAGAAGGACGACACCATGGCAAGGAAAGATTATCTTCTTTTCGATTCGGCTTGGTGATTCATGACCTGGGAACCACATTTTGATTGTAACAGAGCTGATACTGAAGAGTTTCATGTTTAGGTCAGACTTTATTCTCTGCCTAGTGAGTTTTGGTCTGCTCTAATCCTCACTAAAATTTGTTCTAGTCTAGGACGCATCATTCACATCGACCCTGTCTCATTGGAAGGTACCCTTTCCTCTTTCACTATAATTTGCATTTCTATTGATCACAATCAAAATCTCCAATATTTCATTCTCATCTCTACCCCCTTCAGGATTTGGGAGCAAAAGGTGGAGTACGAAGGTGTCTCCAACAACTGCTTTAAGTGTAAAAAACTGGCCATATCTGCAAATTTTGTAGAAATCCCACCTCTTCTAGTAGCGGGAATGGAGGAAAAATCCCTCCCCATGCCTCCTCACCCTCCGCCCCCTCTCTTGTATTTCCTCCTCATTCCACTTGCTTGGTTTCTTCTAACCCCCTCCCGCTCATAAATCCCTTTCTCTGGATCCCGATACTTTCTCTTGTTAAAGAAATGACCGCATTGTTAAGGACTCTACTAGAATTTTGTCCCTTTTCCATGAAGGTATCTCCATTGGCTTGGGAGGGAACACTTCCTCTTTGGAAAAATGGGTTAATGATAAGGACGAACTTCTTCACCAAATAATGGTGACCCCATTGATCCACGGAGAGGTGCTCACGAGATTCAATCTTCTCGATAATTTGTTGCTTTGTCTAATTCTCCCAACGCCCCCTTCTCAACATGGATCTTGGTCTCAAAAGTATTCTAGGCCACCCTAATAAGAGTAAACTCTCTCAAAATAAGGTTACCAATGGGAAGAAACTTCAACTTCGCTCCTTCTTCCCTTCAACAAGTAGGAGAGGCGAGTCCTCTCCCGAAGACCAAATGATTCTCTTTTCTTACAACGTTAGGGGCCTCAACACCCCTAACAAACAACGTCTGTTAAGACACTATGCTATAGATGATGTGGTTGATATTTTCCTGCTTCTCAGAAAAACAAGATGTCTAAGGATGGCTACATTAAATGGTTGGTTTCGAAATGGAAAGGTTGGGAAGGTTGTTTCTCTAACTCTATTGGTGCCTCGAGTGGTCTTGGTATAATGTGGAAATCTTGTTGTTGCACTATAGAGCCCATTCTCGTTCAATCAAACTTTATCTAGTGTAAAGTTCAGATTAAACATTCTGATGAGTCCTTTTTCATTTGCAATGTCTATGGCCCCTCTAATCTGATCAGAAAAAGAGGTCTTTGGACTAAACTTCGTTTGGTCCTTGATTCCACTACCAACTCCAAGATCATCATAGCTGGTGATTTTAATGCTACTCTCTCTGATCGTGATAAGCAAGGAGGTATTCAATGGCAGCCCTGCTCACAGGTTGAATTTACCTCATTTGTTTCTTCCTCTCAATTGGTCGATGTGGAACCTAGTAAGGGCTAGTTCACGTGGAATAACAGGAGGCCTGGTTTCAGTTCCTTGGCAGTGCATCTCGACAGATTCCTTGTTTCAGAATTTTGGCTGCAAAATAACTTCCTCATTAAAAGCTTTGTTCTTCCTTTCTCCGGCTCCAATCACTTCCCTATTTCTCTTGATCTATCCTTTGACTTGCCACCCCATCATTCACCATTCAAATTTGAAAATATGTGGTTACATGATCCCTCACTTAAGCCTTTAGTTAATCTCTGGTGGGCTTCCTTCACCGTCAAAGGGACTTGGATGTTCCAACTATCCAAAAAGCTTTCTTTGTTGAAAGAAAAACTTCAAAGCTGGAATTTTACGAGTTTTAAAAACATTTTTCAGGAAAAACTAAGAGTTGAGCAGGAACTCCGTAATCTGAATGATTCTATTCTCGCTCAAGGGATGTTTCAGGCAGATTTCCTCAAAGAAAAATATCTTCTAAAGGAATTGGGTGTTCTCCTTATAAAAGAGGAAACTTATTAGCGTCAAAAATCCAGGAAATATGTCCATGATGATGGTGAAAAAATACAAAGTTCTTTTTTGCTTTTTTCAAAGCCAGAAGAAATTTCAACTACATTTCTTCTCTCAAGCTGGATGATTTATCTGTAGCGTCTTCTCAATCCTAGATCAAAATTGAAGTGGTGTCTTTTTTCAATAAGCTCTTGAATGATTCAACTACTCCCCATGGAGCACATTCCCCCTTCTTTCATCAGATCCCTACTTCTATCACTGCTGCTGATAATGACCTGCTTCTTTCCCCTTTCTCCATGGATGAGGTTCAAAAATTGTTTTCTCTATGAAGAGAGATAAAGCGCCTGGTCCTGATGGTTTCCCCGCCTCTTTCTTCCAGGATTTTTGGGATGTTGTTGGGTTTTCAGTATGGAAAGCAGTAGAGGAATCAAGGCTTACAGGAAATATTTTAGGAACTCTCAACCATACCCTCATTTGCATGTTTCCTAAAAAATCTCCTGCCGAGTCAATGGATGATTTCAGACCTATTTCTCTCTGCAACACAACTTACAAAATCATTTCCAAAGCTATTGCAAATAGATTAAGCCCATTTTTGTCCAAATTGGTTGCTCAAGAACAAAGTGGTTTCATTCCCGATAGGTCTATCACAAATGGGATCATTATTTCCCATGAATTGATTCATACTCTACATGCCTCCTCCCGTGGGCATGATGTTGAAACTAGACTTTAGCAAAGCCTATGATCATGTCAATTGGAGGTTCCTCCTCAAATATCTTCAAGCCATGGGCTTCAGTGGGCATTTTTGTAATTAGATCTTTAGCTACATTGCCTCTCCCCATTTCTCTATTTTGGTTAATGGATCAATGGAAGGCTTCTTCCAGAGCGATCGAGGATTAACACAAGGTAATCCTCTTTCCTCTTTCCTCTTCATTTTGGTTACGAAGGCTTTCATTCGTACATCAAATCCACTTTCCGTCGAGATGGTTCCTTAAAAGGTATTCACATCGCCTCCAACCTTCCAGCCCTCTCTCATCAACAATTCACGGATGAAACCTTTCTTTTTGGTCAAGGGACTATTCCAGAAGCTAAGCGGATTTCATCCATTCTTGATTCTTATTCTTATACCGCTGGTCAGGTGATAAACTTTCATAAATTTGTTATTTTCTTCTTTAATGTTGCCCCTAGACTATAATGCAGGATCAAAGCAATTCTAGGCTTCTCTGTGGGAGCTCTCCCGCATAAATATTTGGGCATTCCACTCTTTCATGGCATTTGCAGAGCTCATCTTTGGAACGGGCTCTTAAACTCTTTATCCTCTAGACTTCTCTCTTGGAAAGGAAAATGGATTTAATTGGCCGGTCGCACTCTTTTAATCAATTCTATACTCCTTGCAATTCCTATCTACATGTTATCTATTATAAAGATTCCGAAATCTATTCTACTCAAACTCGAAAAATTGGTGAGAACCTTCTTATGGAAAGGTAATAGTGATGAGTGCAAATTTCACCTTGCTAATTGGGATTTGGTCAAGCTTCCCAAACGTCTCTGGCGGCATGGGTATTCGGATCTTGCTCTCCGAACACATCCTTGTGCAAAGCTTGTTTGGAATTTCATTTCTAATGTAAAAAGGTTGGCCTTCTAAGTTCTTTCTCATAAGTATCTCGGTGGGCACCATCCCGAGATTTTGTTATCCAGTTCCGAGCTCCCAAGAGGCTCACATATCTAGAATTTTTTTGTAAATCAAGATCCCTAATTGCTGAGGCGGTCTCCTAGAACATCAACAATGGTCAGCTCACTTCTTTCTGGGATGAAAGTTGGAACGGTTCCCCCCCACTTAATATTTCTTCTGCTCTTAATGGCGTAATGAACATGGCTAAGCAGTCCTAGGGTCCTATGGTTTCGATTACATGGCCGCCAACACTTCTCGACGGCTCGTCCATCTTGGCTTTGGAAAGATATCTCGCTCCATCGGGGCTAATGCACAAGAGTCCTTTCTCTTCAAGGATGCCATTCAGGATAGAAATTCTCTTTTTCTCAACAAAGATGATTGTTTAATTTGGCTTGGGGATGCTTTGGACTCTTACATGGTGAAGGCTGGCTATAATACTCTCATTTCACATTCTGGTCAAGGTTCTCCATGTTCCTTTGGTTTTTGGCATCCCAGTATCACCCCAAAGGTCACCTTTTTCAGTTGGTTAGTTTTGAAAAAGATGGTTCTTACCCAAGTCAAGTGGTGATCTTGGGGTTATTCTTGTCCTCCAAGTGTTTATTGTGTGGTGCCGTGAGGAAGATTTGGATCACCTCTTTTTATTTTTCCCATTTGTATCTTACTGTTGGGATTGGCTTATGAACAAATTAAATTTAGCCTAGGCTCCATGTAATAACATTGTTGTGACTCTTTCCTCTTGCCCGTCATTCAATTCCAATAGTTCCCTCAGCTCTATATGGTGCATTGGCTCGTACTTCCTTCTCTAGCACATTTGGTGGGAATGCAATCTTTGTCTTTTTAGGGAACAATCAATTGAGCTTCCCGCCTTTCTCAACAAGTTGGAAGTGGCCATCTCGGAGCGCGTTAGCGCTAATTACTTATCCCTCTCAACCTTCTCTTCCAGGATTTCTCGATTATGCATTCTTGGCCACTCATTAAGCTCCCCAGACTGGCTCAATTGTAAAAAAGGGCTCTCACAAGTAGAAAAATCCATTCGAAGGAAAAGAGCTAGGTGGTGTCCCCCCCGCAGGGTCATTGGAAACTCAATTTTGACAGCACCTCCAAAAGTAATCCAGGTAAATCTGGGTGCAATTTGTATTCTCAGAGATGATCGTGGTAATCTCATTAGAGCTAGCTCCTTCCCACTCAAAGATGGTATGTGCAACTCCGCCGAAGCCCATGCTCTCCTGGAAGGGGTCAAGATGGCTGCACAATTTGGTTGTCCTCTTTTATCCATCGAAGGGGACTCCCAAATTATCATTTTCGTAGTTTCCAGAGGCTTATCCCCTTCATGGAAAATCAACCTTTTCATCCCCCAAATTTTCTTTTGGCTTGCCAAAATCTGATCTTGGAATATATCCCACAACTTTCAAGAAAAAAATCATGCGACAGACTTCCTTTCAAATTATGCCAGTGATCACAACCGCCAACATCACTTCCGATTCATCTCATGATTGGAATGGACTTTCGAACATTCTCTCCCACAATTGGGCCTAATCATCCTAGTTGTTGGGTAGTGGCCTCCCATGTGTGTTGCATTATTCTTTGTGTGGGAGTTCCTTTCCCCATTTTTTCTCGGTGGCGGATCTTCTTTCCACTTCTAGGTAATTTTTCACATGCCACTCCTATCTTCAACATCTCTTACTTTGACCTTTTCTTCTTTCATTCCTTCCAGGGATGTTTTTCCCCCGATTTTTGTGTGGACAATGCTCTTTAAATGTTTTTTCCCATCTTCTTGTGTCATCTCCCTGTCTGGATCCTATCCCGGCTCGGTAATCTCGAGCCTCAATGTCTTTCGTTGGCTTTCCTTTCATCGCACTCTGCATGGCCAATTCAGGGAATTGGTTGATTCCTCTGCCATTGATCGTCAACGCCTATCTATGATATTCAAATATTCCTCGTAGGAGGCTGAAGCAATCGAAACTATTCTTGGCGATTCCTTTCATTTTCAAGCCTGATGTCCAAGAACAAACTCTGACATTACTTCCATGTTCGTCTCTCTCTACCTTCTTCTCCATTCAGATTCTGTGGAAGTTGAACTCATGGCTATGGACCAAATTTATGCTATCCATCGGGTCGGTTTACATGACCAAATGGTCAACTTATCTCTCTTAGATCCCCTACTATGGGTGGAGGAAGTTGACGAGCTCGCCCTTGGCTCTAGACATGGCATCCAGTGGTTATACAGTAGTACAGGGATTTGGTGACCTTCACACAAAATTTCCATCCTTCTTTGGATCAATGCTTTCTCCCTGTGGTTGACGTCGACATAGCGCTCTTCCCAGTCCACTCTGTGGTCGATCACCTTAATGAACTAAAGGACCGTGCCGGCGCCACCTTCGAGCTGCTGCTTCAAGTGGCCAACTCACATGTAGGATCCTCCTTGGGCTGCTTGAGATCGGTATTTTGCTGCCTCTCGGTTTCGATTTTGTCCTGCTCCCTTTCGGTGTTCGTTTCTTAGTTTTGCATTTCTTCTTTCTTCTCCTCATTATCCTCCTGCTTCCTCTCTTCGCACCTACTTTTCAATTTTTCTTTGTTGTAGGGTAGGGGCCCTAACCCCTCCGGTTCATAGCTCCAGTCAAAAGCATTTATCAATCAAAAAAAAATTCTCTTATTACACAAAACACTAAACTAAATTGACAAAGCATAGTGACAAAGAAGGAAACACATTAAATGAAATAAACTAAGGTAAATCTATTCTAAATGGAAAGATTTCCTTATTGCAAACACCAAGAAGGATTATTTATAGTAGGGCTTTAGCCTACTCCCATTGAAGTAAATGGGTAACCATGTTCCATCAAGCGCCTCTAACTGGAAAACGCCTGATTCAAGTATGTGAATAATAACATACAGTCCCAACCAATTCACTTTAAGCCTACCCGGGTGGTGCAGAAACTTTGAATCATAAATAAGTATCATCCGCCCAACCTCAAGCTTCTTTCCCTTGATGGGTCTCATCATGCCATGCTTTCTACCTAGCCTTTTCCTACTTTTGACTCCAACGTGCTATGACGTGCCTCTCATCTAGCTGTGTTAATTTGTCAATTCTTTCTTCCAATGCTTTCTCATATGTTAGACCTCCCGCATGCAATACGTAAGGAAGGTAACATGAATTCCATGGGAATAACTTCTTCTACACCAAACACCAACTAAAAGGGTGGGGTCTTATTCAACCTTTTGTAGGTTTTTCTATATGCCCAAAGTACAACATAAAATTTATCATCCCAATCTTTCCTTCCAACATCATAAATTTTTGTTAAGGTCTGGCTTAATATCTTGTTGAAGGCTCAATAGTCCCATTTGCTTGAGGGTGATAGGGTGTGGTCTTGTGGGGCTCGATCATAAATTCATCTAATAATATCCTAATTGCCTCATTCAAGAAAATGTATGCCCCTATCACTTCTCAAACTCAACAAACATCCATACTTGGTAAGAATATTTTCCCACAAGAACTGTGCTACTATATCCATTGTACAATCCTCGTAGGTGTTGCTTCCACCCATCTTGTAAGATAATCTATACAGGTGATGATATAGCATGATCCAATTCTATGTGTGTCTAGGAAAATAGGACCCACAAAGTTTAATGCCCATTTTTCAAACGGCTCTGAACTAAGAATAAGCCTTCAAGGAATTTCATCTCGCTTACCTATTTTTCCAAGGCGTTGACAATGATCACGCATCTTACAATACTCTTTACAATCCTTATACAAGGTTTCTCACCATAAACCAGTGAGTAGAATATTTCACATGATGACATCACTGCTCGCATAGTGTCCACATTTAATACCACCATGAGCCTCCTCTATGATTGACTGTGCTCATGCTCTAGTACACACCACTGCAATACTTCATCTCATCCTAGTTTGTATAGGTCAACACTGATCAACATGAAAGGTGTGATGTGAATTGCAAGTTATTTCTTTTCCAAGGATTTCATTCCTTTTGGTGCCATACCTCGTGCATGGATTAACTGTATAGCTATTCGTCGACATTGTATCTTCAATATTCTCATGCCCTCTCCCGATTAAATTATTGATAAGTGGTCCGGGCGAAATTAGTTTTTCCTATCTTTAGCACGACTATAAAGTAAAACTCTTGGAATAATAGAACCCAACGACATATGTGCCCCTATAAAACAGGTTTGTTCACCAAGTATTTCAATGCCATGTGATCTGTATATAACAAAAAAGGTGTTGCTAGCAAGTATTGTCTAAACTTATGCGCGTGTAGATCATTGATAAGGACTTGCACTGGAGTTGTATAATTTTGTTCTACAAAAGTTAAATTTCTACTAGAAAAAAATAGGATGATCTATAAAACCTTCTCCATGTTTAGCTAATATTGTGCCAATGGCCATGCAAGAGGCATCCACATGTATATGAAAAGGTTGTTCTCATGAAAGAAAACATAGAATAAGCACCGTAGTAATTCTCTCCTTCAACGCTTCAAATGTGTGTTGCTGTGGTTCTCCCCAATAGAATTTCCTTTTACCTTTTAATAACTCCTCTAAGGGCACAACAATCTTAGCATAACCTTTGATAAATTTTCTATAATACCATGTGTGGCCCAAGAATCCGCTCACCTCACTCTGACTAGTGGGTTCCTTCAATCCTAAAATGACTACAATCTTAGTTGGATCTACTAACAAACCCTCCTTGCAGATGATATGGCCTAGCAAAGTTCCAAAAGGTGTAGCAAATACGCACTTATTGATAATTACATGCACCTCTCAAACATTAATTGCAAGTTGTCACAATGATCCTTGACAAGCCCATATACTATCCAATCATCTAAGTAAACCTGCAAGAATTTGTGAATAAAATCCTAGAATGCTTGAACAACTATGCATGAAAATATTGCAGGCACGTTCTTCAAACCAAAGGGCATCACCATATATGCAAAATTCCCCATTCAATTGTGAACATTATTTTCTCTTGATCTTCATTAGCAATTCTTACTTGATGACATCTTGAAAATCTTGTAAAGGAGTAAATCTCGTGCCCTGTAACACCTTTTAATATTTCTTTAGTAAAAGGAGTAGGGAAAGGATCAATCACACATACAACATTCAGCTCCCGTAATCCACACAAATCCTAGTCCTGCCATCTTTCTTTATATTGATTAACATGGGACTAACCCACTTTGATTCTTCTAGGGGCTTATTGATGCGATTTCAACATCTTGTCAATTTCTTCTTTAACCTTTACACGCGAGTTAGGGTTCATCCTATAAGATCTCTTCCTAACTAGGCATACACCTTCTTTCAACTTAATCTTCAACTTGCCCAAATATTCATGGACTCCCTTTAACTCATGGTAGCCCCTAGGAAATAAGTCCTAGAAATCACGTAATAACTCAATTACCTTATCCACTTTGGAATCATACTAATAGTCTCTAAATATGGCCTCCTTAGGCTCAACATTTGTGCCAATGTTCACTTTCTTGGTCTTCATAGGTTCATGATAGGCACGCACCTTCTTATCCACATTGTCTAAGACCTCACGCATACCCTCTAAATGATCAATGTACAAATTTTATACTTATTCATAATCCACTATATAGACCATCTTTCCTTTCTCCTTCTCAAGACAAGCGCACTCAAGTAGTTCTACATCTGTCTCATCTACTTCATCAAAACGTGCTCTTGGGGTCTGCCTCACCAAATAAATCCTGAACGAGTTCTTCAGCCTTTGCATTGTCTCTCATAGTCAATCACTCCATAACTCGTAATGCCTCTTTCACTAGAGGTTTAGTGGAGAAGTATTCAAAAGTCTGGATCATTCTTGCAGTCAAGTCTTGCCAATTTCTAGTCTCCCTATGCAGCTCTGCATAAACATACCAAGCACGCGCACAACCTTGCAAGGTGAAATAAAGTTTGTGCACCCACAACAAAGGTGGTAAAGCTTCTTGTCCCTCTATCTAGAGTCTCTCATATTGTTGAACATGGTGCTAAACAGATTATTACCATGATATGTGTAAATTTGAGTAGGGGCATTCTCTGATAAACCAGTTGATAAAGAAATTCTCATTTCTCTCCATTTGATGAGATTATCCCGTGAACCATCCACCAAAGATGCCAATGTCCCGCCCAACGTATACACTAACATATTCCATCCGTCCACTTGATCCTTCAACTATACTTCCATGCCACATAGGAATACCTCGGGGTCTCCTTCGCAAAGTGTACCAGTCTGGTACAAGGTTGTTACTTATCCTCATAATATAGCAAGTTCTACCCCCTACATGCAAATGTGCTTCTTACTTCGTGCCCAACTATCTCATAGGTTTCATGCACCCAATTATCATAGGAAATACTTGTAGTATCACTAATGGACTGTGCATCAACCTTTGGAGGATTCCTTCCTTAAATGGCTTAAGTACTTCGGATCTTGAATGGTGCACACATAAATTTTGTTCAAGTCTTCCTCACTTAATGGTTTAACATAAGGTACAAATTTTCCATCTGTCAAATGGATAATAACTCATTCTTCCTTGTTCTCAAAATTGATATACTCCTTATTGAACTATAGATCAACATTATTTGCATAACACTAAGGGCTCCCAGAGAGTTGGGAAGTTGTTCACTTATACAAGCACTAAAACCTTGAAGTTCCTAGTGAACTTGGCCCCTTGTATAGTAATGGACGCATCCTTTAAAAATCCTATCGGAGTGGCCTTAGTTCGATTTTCCATAAATAATACATTAGAGGATGGCTGTAATGGAGGTTTTCTCATTTGCACCCATGTATCTAAAGTAAGCACATTAACTTCGTACTGTGTCAATCAAGATGTTGCTCAAAAGCCACCCATCCACAAAAGCATTCAAGGTGATCTCCTTGTCATAATCTAAGCTATGAGGAGGAATATTAACATGCAAGATTTGTCATCCATTCTCAATACCTGCGTGCGGAGTGTTTCCCTTTAACCAATTCCCTAGTAATGGAATAATATTATCCTGGCGCAACATCTTACATACCTCTTTTAGATCATCAACATCATTTGGGATGTATCTATTGCCTTATTCTACTCCAACCTCTGTGACTATTCCTTTAAACACTATATCTCACCCCGAAGATTTCTAAGCACCTCCATGGTTTCTGATAAACCTCCTTCTGATGTGTAGGATCTAGGTATCTTGCATGTAAGACCTCCTCCTTAATAATGGTAGGATTTTGTTGTAACATTTCTCTGTCATGCAAAAATTCAATGCGAGTAGTAATCTTCATAGGTGTTACCTCATGATCTAGTACCAAATTTGGCATCCACTGGTTTTCCAAGGAGCGTTGTATTCTAACCATCCTTGCGCCCTTGTTCTCATGTTTATACTACTTGCTAAGATGCTCATATAAGTTTGGGAAATCTTCATAGTTATGATCCTTTCCATAAAAATAACAAGTAATATTCTAAGGAAATTCACGCCTGTATGGGTAAGGAGATCCACATGTATAACATGTTCTATGAGGGAACTCACTTCATCCAATTCCACGGTCTTGGCCTCTGAATCCACCACATTATCCTTGACCTCTACCACGACCTCCCTCAAAGTGCCCTTCATTTTGATCGTAGCGCCCTTGAGTTTGATCATGATCATGGTGCTCACTTTTACCCTGAGAGTATTTTTAAACTCTTGTTTGTCATACACCAATATCAATGGCATCATGGATCTGATCTATCAACGTCTACAATCTTTAGTATTGTGAGTCATGGACCAGAAAATATTACAGTAGCAAGATACGTTTTCCTTATTGCGCATTGTAATAATGGGTAGTGGCTTGCATTGTGGTCTAAATGACATATCTCGCAGTCCAACAACAATGAGCACACTGATCTGTGGGGAAAACTATCCTTAGTGTGCCCCTCCACTTCAAAATTTATACACCAAACTCCCATGTGCATCTTGTGCACTTAATTGGCCGATAGTTTATCCAACTGTTTTTCCATTTCCGTAATCTGAGCTTCTAGGAATGGGCTCACTCCAGTGTCTATACTTCTGACTGCCTCAACACGTAATGCTTCTTCAAGCACTTCACGTGGATCTGTATATGTCTTATGTGATAGCACCCTCCTAAACGGTGTGATCAAGCCTCCAACGAACCACTGTGCATACTAAATTGCATGGTTATCATAAGAAAGTTTAGACAAAAGTGTTTTGAAATGGGTTTCATATTATCAAACACTCTTAGTAGTTCCTTGCTTAATATCCTTGAGCGCACTTATACTTTTCTGCTTGAACTCAGGGATATAAAATTCCTTAAGGAAAGCATCTCATAATGTTGTATAATCCACACAAGTCTAATCAAGGTCATACTTCTTGTACCAACTATGCGCGCATCCCTGCAACATAGTTACAAAATGACTTGCCTTGTGCTTAGAAGTCATGATCCCTTTTGTGCACCACATTATCTCACACATATGCACATGCTCAACAACATCTTCTATTCCCTATACTCTAGAAGATGAAGTGACATATCCATGTAAATATTATACGGTTGGTGAGGACCATGCCCACCGAGATCCAGATCCACTAGATCCAAAGCCACATATGCCCCTTGATCCTCCACCTGTAGTAGGGATTAAACCAAAGGATGCACTTCCCTTTGTCCCAATAATGCTACTAAATTGAACTCCTACAATCTGTGAAGTTGTGCTACTCCCAGATGTGAGTCCAAAATTCTACGCACTTTGTGTTTTATCTTTGATGATGCACTGAAAAAGTATCTCCAACAGGTCCTCAAAATAAAAAGGAAGACATTTTCCCAACCATAAATTTACTTTCTATTTGATTCACTCATGTACTTGCTGATAAGTTAACTCCACCTCTTTCTATTCTACTTTGTAGACTATCTTCAGCGACTCTTGGTGGGTGTACTAGAACCTGAAACCAAGCGCAAGGGCTAGGTCACTAGGTAGATTCGAGATCCCGAGGCCCATGTCATCTCTGTTGGCACAATCTCATAAGAGGCCGAGGAGGGTTCCCTGTCATGCTTTCCAAAATGGGGGAGTTCTAAATGCTCTAGCTCCACGTCCTCTATGTGATATCCAAATCCTTCACGAGCCATCTCTCTCTGCAACACCATCTTCTCTGCAACCTCGCATTGTTTCACTAAATCCATCTTGCATGCCTAATTGAAATTGAGATACCTTTCTTCTCTTTTTATCTCTTCCGCCATGTCTTCCATCTTTCACCAAACCTACTCCCGCCCCTTTGCGCATGGTGGGGTTCGATGAGCCATCGAATTCTCTTCCAAATTCAAATTTACCAACAAGATCTTAATCGCTAGTGGAATTCCTTGCAGCTATGGTCCCCAGGATAATGTAGAAATTGGAACTCAACTACCTCCGACAAGAATAAGTGGAAATTGAGTACTCAAAAATATATCTATTCAAAACACTTGTGAAACCAAGTATCCACAACACATGTCCAAATCAGATTAGCATCATAGAGATCTTGGAATTCTTCCCGCATCCAGACAAGTGTGTGAAACCTATAATTCCTTTTAGATGCATAAATAGCCACCACTCGTATAACTCTATCGTAAAAGATAATAAATAAAATCTCATATAAACAAATCATACAATTTTTGCTTCACCCACGCACACACGTCAAACTCGGATCTAGTGCTGAATTTCGAGTTTATTCTTCTTCTAGATCTATTATCATCTCCTCAACAATTGATAAGGTTAACCGCACGTATTCATCATGAAACATCCTAAAAAAACTAAAAAGAGGTCCCAACAACGGAACCAATGATGCAACCTAGAATTTCTTTGTGAATAACCCGGGCATGATGGCACATCACTTAGCCTAAGATGAGCGCTCACCCAAAGTATGCAAAGGCACCAGGTCCCTCTTTCAATTTTCGTACAACATGTTAACATAATGATGTTTGAACATATTCAGATTCATAACCAATCATACAAAAATCCATAGTACATAATTCAGTTTTAGATCTTAGGGAACATAATAAATGAACTAGATAATAACTATGATAAGATTAACCATACAAGAACTAGATTCAGTCATGTCTAATACCATTATCCAGCCAATAAATTCTATTGAATTAAATATTGTAAAACACATAATCTTCTTACACTACATCAGTATCTCTATGAGTCATGTGCACGTCAAAACCAACAACGCAACTCTACAATAATTCACCACACTCCTAAACTACACAAATCAATACATATATATAGGGGTGGAGGCTTTCCTTCACCACCCATGCACTTCTCAAAATAGGTCACATGCTAATAATAACAAGATGCCTTTACAATAGTATGCACAACATGCATGTGCTCTAACAATAGATTTCCTTTAGTTAATTCCAAGTATAAATCATATAATTAGCTTCAACTATGCATGGCACTTATCTTCCACTTGTTCCCAAAATACCATTGTGTGGAGCACAAGTCTTCAACCCCATGTGTTCTCTACATGCCATCTCCAAAAATATCCCTTATCTATAAAAACGGCTAAGTCTTGATCCTAGGCACTCTAATTCTATCATAGCATCACACAATATTTCAAAGTGCCCTATCTTCGCCCACCCAATACTTACATTATTTCTAGTTGTTCAACATTACCCCACACTATAGTACATTTTTATCCTGGCAATGGGAATTATTTATTATGTCTCCAACAATAGAGAATAAGTAATGAAATATTGAATTAAACTCTGTACAAAGAATGAAGTTTACTCTGCAGTACCCTCTTCTTTGACTGGAAGGATTAACTCTAGATATTCAATTTTGAGTTCAGCCTCTAAGGTCTGTCAATCACTTAGTATGTTTCTTGTTTTCTCCAGAATATTGGTGGCTATGGCATCCAATTCATCTTGAGTGATCTTCTCCTTCTCATTTTGTAGCACCTAGACAACATTGGCCATACCTGATAACATTCCTTCCATGAGATCCATCTTCTACGCTATGAGTTTTCCAATCTCATCAATTCTATCCTTGTGTGGATCCTAGGTCGCTACGAGAGCCTCATACTTTTTTTTTTGTACAAGTGCTAACCTTTCGCATGCCCAAGTGCTTCATATTTCATTTCCTTTAGAACTTCATTGTCTTCTACTATAGTTTTGATCCTTATTATGGCATCTGGTGCCACACACAAATTGAGATCTTGGTCCGCTTTCTTCAACTCATCCTTCAAGGTCTAGAGGAAAGCCTCGTAAATCAAAACCTTTCTGAAAATAGTGGCCCTTGCTCTTGCTGCTTCTTCTCCTACATCCTTTTTCTTGGGGAGGCACACGGGTCCTTCCTTCGAAGTAGGTGAACTATTGTGCACAAATAGTGCAATCTGGACTTGAAGTCCCGAGGCACCTTTTTCTAAAACTCTATCCTCTTCTCAAAATTTCATCCAGTAATATGCTCCACCATATTCTTTACATTTTGGGCCTCAGAATTTCATTATCGTGCTCTTGAGTGAGGCACTTAATTTCTATGTCCTTTTCCTTTTATCTTCAAATAGCGCTTGTATTGTTGCTTCCGTATCCATATTTTGGCGTGCTACTTCTATGGACACTTTAATCAAGGCGTTGCTTACCTGCTCATCTTAAAACTTGGTTGGCTTAATTTTCATATGGCGTGTATGATACACCTTCCTTATCTTCTTTCAAGTGAACACCTCTTCACGACATCAAAATCAAGCTCATCCATGTGAGTCTGCATACCCCAAGATAGCTTCTTGCGAGTGCATGTATTGGCCATTTCAGGGTCCATCCAATCCCAACCATATAATTGTTTATTTGGTAGCATACTTTGAAACGGGTGTGAATAATTTTGAAGGGTCATCCAAATAACCCAAGTTTTGAGTACCTACCGCTTCTTCTTCCTCATTCACACTTGTATGCTCGCCAAAGATCCTCGTAAGCTAATGTGCCCTCTTCTTGTTGTTCTCGTTATGCCCGCATCCCGCGGGATAACACCTCTAATAACTCGGTTTACTTCCTCTTCATCTTTTCCTTCCTTCTATGTGGGGTGCCATATGAGTTTTTATCCCCACCAACATTACTCTCCCCTTTACCAAAGATATTTTTAGCATGATGAAGCGTGATGAAAGAGAAGGGTCAAAAGAATCATGCATTTCTTGAAGGATTACCAAAATCAATGATACAAAAATGGTCCCTGAACCTATCACTGATTTTATTGATACATCCAAATCCAACGGAAGATCATATCTTATGCGGGAAATAAAAAGTAGTAGGATAATTCAAGCTTCAGCGTTTCCGGTCCTGAATCAATTGCTTGAGTTTTTATGGCATGTGCAAGGTCTTATCATCCTTTTTTAGGACAGTTCGAGATGTTGCGGGGAAGACAATAATCATGTTGGATGCACAATTCATTTTATTACCTTAATATTTTGGCATAGCAAGTGGTGATTACAATTAGCATGCATGATGTTGGTAATAGATGGAAAAATCATAAAGCATATTGTGTGGGTATAATGAACAACAAATACATGAAGAAGCCCAGAGCACCATAAAAATTCCCCGAGCATTTTCCATGATCCAATATTGTGCGGAAGTTGATGATATCACCAAATTTCTTTACAGGATAAATGGGGAAGCTTATACCAATAACTTCGCTCATGGATGTATGCCTTTATGAGAATCATTGAGATCAACGAGGTGATTCGATAATTAATTGGGTGGAGGTCATCAAGAATAACATAAACGAGTAACTCTAAAGTGTGAGGCGAGACATTCAACTTTAAAATGACTTCATACCTTGTATATGCAAAGTAGCCTCTCAGGGGATATTTTCCAAACTAGATAGACGAGGCATATTGTTAAAAGATCCCATTTATGAGTGCTTCCCGATTGATAGTTCCTAAATGCTCTAAATATTATAGGGTGGTCCACAATGGATTCTTTTATGGATTCATTTGTAAATTAAAAGGTGATATGAAGACCAATAGAGTGAGCAAATAAGCTTGGGAAGTTGTCTCCCAACATGGTTGTATCTTCATCCAGTTTGCGGACTTCACATATCTCAGGGTTAGTGGTTTTTCAGGAGAACCAATTAAGTTTCCAAAGTACCCAAGTGACAAGTGGGTCATCATGGAGTTGTGTAGGAAGCTCGTGGAGTTGCATGACTTACAGTCAAAATGACACAAATCTATGGGTAGCTTTCAGGTCATAGTGGTTCATTATAGTTGTCAGAGTATCCATAAAGCCAAAGGAATTGAAGCAAAAATGTTTTATGGGTATGAGCATGAGTTCTTCCCAAAGACGAATGAGATTTGACCGATATGGGATAGTGAAGAGGACACTCTCCCAAGAATATTCACATGTACCTTCATTGGAAGAATATTGGATGAAGTGCGGGGAGAGAATACGAAGTCGAAAGAGATATTTCAGCGAGTTATCAGCGCAACAAGTTTCTGACTATGGTTTAGCATGGATACCTACAAATCTCACAGATGATGGGCATGTGGTACTTGACACATACCATAAAATGGGAGGAGATAGAGCTGCTCTTTAGGAAATTGTAGGTGGTTGTCAGACAATTGAGGAGAGGTCCTCCATGACTCAAGTTAACACCTCAAATTGGTTGTTAACAAAGGGGTATTGCATGGATGAGGATTTGATGAACTAGATCACAAGGAATTTCATTGTAGGGGATTCCAACAAAAGAAAGCATGAAGGTGAAAGTAGTAGAAGACTAGAGAAGCTCAAGGTGTACAAGAAGTCTCAGGTATTGGAGAAGGACAAGTCTACATCTATTATACCAGTACCACTTTCAAACGAAGCTTCTCCAGCATCAACTCATAGCACTTCAGCAACCTCAGGACCTCAGGCAGATATTATCATTCCACCATTGAATCTAGAATCGCTTGTATTTGCTTGTCAGCCACCCAGATCTTCACCTCTCCCTATGGAGAATTTAAAAGCACAAATGGTAGAGTTTGAAAGAGCATTGTCTTTGGACAATTCAGAGGATGGAAGCCATAACACTGTGGTGAATTCAGATGCAGCAGAGTCTGAGCATGAGATGGTGGTACATTCAGTGACTTCTCATTCCCGAAGAGAAATTTCTCATCCTGGTTGGCCTTGTAAATAGTCCCAAAAGCTAGATAAGAGATCAGCTTGGAAGAACATGACTTGCAGCTTCACCGATGAGTTTAGGTAGAAAAGATAGAAGACCTAAAGTTTCCAAGGTAACTTCAAGGTTGATTATTAAAGAATTAGGGTAGAAGTTTGCTTAGTTTTCAGTTCCAGCCAAAGGGAAGCAAAAGGGAGAGTTAACGATGACAAATATATCAGTAACCAAAGTTCCATTAGGTCAAATCACCACAAAAGGATTAAAGCAAGATACAAAAACATTAATACAAGCTTTATTCCTCAAGATTGACAAGGAGAAGGCAAAGAAATATAGACTTCAAGAGAAAATTTACCAGTTGTGTGAGATCATCACCAAGGTTTCCAAACCTTCCTCTCAACCAATTTTAGTACATGAGCAGATGAGTATTCATCTGATTGAAGAGGTTGAAGATGCAGGTAATCAGGTCAAATCTATCAATGAGTGGAAAAGCCAAATCATCCACCAAGATTCAAAATAACTCAAGGAAGTACCAACTAGCCTGGAAGTTGTGGACATGTCATTATCTTAGCTAAAGCAGTTGATGACAAGCATAGTGGATGAGAATATAGTGGCTGAGAGTAATCTGGATATCTTGGTTAAGATAAATTCACTACCAGAGGATGTTTTGATTACGAACAACTTGTCCCTGATGGATTGGTGGAAAAGGGTAAGAAGCTAGAGATTGTGGTTTCTTTCCACATGGATATTCTTAAGCTTATGCTGAAAAGAATGCAGTTGCTCGAGGATAAGATCTTTTCATTGCCAGATAATGTAGTTGCTTTCACTGAGGAAGAGGTAGTTAATGGTATTTCCCGCTATACGAGAATCATTCCAAAAAAATTACCTGCTTCTCTTGAAGAATTTATTTTAATTGTTTAGAAGAAGATTGCTAAAGCTTTTATGCCTTTCACATTGGATTCAATTAGCAAACTGGCGAGACTTCAAGTAGACATCAAAGAATTCAGGCCTAGTTTGGAGGAAGTGGATGCAATCATTGATACTTTGTCTAGATGATTGTTGCAGTTCAAGAATGAGAAAGAAACTATTGTTAAAACAGATGGGAAAACACTGAATTACATGTTCGACAAGTATATTCAATATCAGAACAAAAGGAAAGTGTGAGGTGTTACAACTGAATATTTTCTTTCTTCTCTCATTTTTATTGTTCTTGGATGAAATTGTAAAATTAAAGTAATTGGTTTTAAAATCCATTACTTTAAGTTATTTGAAAAGGTTCTTTAAGATAAGTGGAAGATGTGCACAACTTTGACTTAGTCTCCATATGCATGTCACTTAGAAAGGAATTCTAGGGGAAAGATTGTCAATTGTTTCCTTTACAACTTCCACATGTGCGAGTTCAGTTATAGTTTCCTATTTATAATCCCCCTTCATACACTATAAATGGAGGAAGAACATATGGGTAGAGGAGATCGGAATTGATAATCAACATTCTTGAGTTCCAGACTTTGTGATGTAACCTTTGATTTCTTTTCTGTGAAAGCTAGGGAATTGAATAGAAGTGGATTTCCGGAGAACTTTGTGTCAACGGTGCATTGCTTCTTACTTTTGTGTGGATTTTTAGATAAACTTTGTGTTATCTAAGATTTATATTAGAATCTTTTCCTTTCCTTTTCCTTTACTTATGTATTGTGAGATCTATTTGTTTTTTCTATGTGTATGAGACCAACTCTATAAACTATTGGTTGGATTACACATCTTCCTTTCTTCTTTCCCAAATTCTATTATTTCCCCCTTGGTTGAAAATACTTCATTAACAACTTCTTACTTGCTACAAAATTGTTTATCTATGGTTCATGAGCTTTGTAATTAAATTAAAACCCATAGATAGTTATTAAGATCCACAATTGACATAAATCTTACACGGGAGCCTCACCAATAAATGAGGGAGATTTATCTCATGACTGCATAGGTTTTTGGTTGTGTAGAAAATCTAGCCAACAATTAACTAAGAAAATAAAGGCTAAGACTTTACTTAGTGCATGCAAGTAATGGGCTTAATAATCCACATTTACTGAGGAATGAGTTCATGTTCTCTCTTATGGAGTAGGCAACAAGCAAAAGATTGTTGGAAATATCACCTATTCATACAAGTGTCATAATTATTTTTGGGGCACACTTAGAGGTATTTTGTATGGTTGTGTTAAAGCAACAAAGAGTTGCCTATTTTTAGTGTAATATTTAATTTAACTTTGTAACTTAGGTCAAAGTGTGACTCTACTTTAAAGTCTTATTTTTAGGCTCTAGCTTGATTTCCAAGCAAGTTCAATCATAGGATGTTCTTTGATCATAATAGTGCATAATCTCATTGTGAGAGGTAATGAATAAAATAATGAATGGTTATAAGTCATAGATTTGAAGGTTGGATATTATATTTTCAAGTTGGTTTCAAGTTAATACAATTAGCAAAGTTCTACTCAGTTTTTACTCTAAAGGGTTTCCATGATAAACATTGTGTCAATATTCCTGATATGCTTTTAGTTTATTTTAAATTTACTTGTTTACGTTGTTCTTGTTCAATTTTTTGCTTGCACTTTTTCTATAAATCCTAATAATCAAATCAATATATAAGCATGTCTTAAACATTGCATGAGCAATTCTTTATTTTTTCATGTAACTTCCTTCTTTAAATGTATCGATCAAATACAACTTGAAATGGATGAGCACTTGTGATCGCACACACACACAATAAAGAGAATTAATAAATGTAGGTCATCCCATCGATAGAAAAAATATTCCATCATATGAAAAGGAGAGAAATACAACATATTATGAACATGCAATGTGTCTTGTTTGCTTACGGAAATTATAACTTCTCCACAACATCACCGTAAATGTCGACTATCAAAAACATCATATGGTATTTGTTATGCAATATAGCCGACATTGTATCATGGGATATGTTACACAATTCCCTATGAAAAACATCTACTAGAACCCAATGTTATAGAAAAACTAAATAAATTGTTCACCACTTTCTAAAACATACTACACATGTTGTTGAACATCGACGTTCCCATTGCATCAAAATACATATCACACACAATGATGTTTGTAGCTTGAGAAAAAAATTACCTCATAAGATTTTTAATGAAAGGAGAGATAGATGCTCATCCAAAACATATGTTCCATTTGTAAGGAGCAATATCTAGGCATTGAAAAATCACACACACATGCATGCATGCCTTTAACCATTTAAAAATTTTAATGCCACCTTGAAGACTACTCGATGGAAAGTTAGCAAAGCAAAGACATGTTTTTTTGGATAAAATATTCATAGAACAAGATTATTTTAGACTAAATGTGAGATTGAAATATCATATATTATTATGAAGCGAAACTTCCAGGCTTTATTCTTCACACTTAGTGTTTCGCATACACCATGCCCTCCCTACACCAAACTATGCTACAAAAATGTCATTTGATACTAGTTAGGGATATCAATAACGAATAAAAATATTATTGGATAAAATACACATTTCATCTCTTTATAATCATCATATATTCACATATTTCATGAAGAGGTATTAGAGAAACATTTGCACACAAAGAACTAGTGGTACAATTTTGTTAAAGTGTATGTTTGTTTGAAATAGTTTTTTTACATTAATAATTGTTGTTATAATCATCTTGCAATAAAATTTTCCTTCACAAATATGAATGGAAACATAGATTTTTACCCCTATGATTTCATATGGCTGAAAACGCACCAAATATGGACACAATGGATTAGTATAACATCGTCAAAGTGAATTCTAAAAAAATTCTTGATAGCAATGTCACAACATGGAACTCGAGAGAAAGTTATCACGGGAACTCAATAATACAATGCTCTAATATTGATTATCCATGTTTGTTTCAATATTCATTTGCATCATATCATTCTAAAGACAATGAGGAACTATTGAATCGAGTGCGATGACACACTAAATACAACAAGGACTTGTTCTTGAGTTGCATAACATATACCCTTGAATTTCAATACAAAACATTGTGATACTTGTTCAATGCATATACCATGTTTGTTGAAGAAGATGGACGTAAGACATACAATTCAGCTCATAGAGGTGAGAGAATGAACATCCATAACTAATGCATGAGAATCTAGATTCACAAACAATCGTATATCAACAAAAAAATATTTAGAATAACTTGTGTAGCATTTTGTGTCAAGGGTGGGCCATGCAAGTCTATTGAATCCAAAAAGTACTAAAAGAAACCCTATAACACAATGAGCCTATTGGAAGCCCAAAAATACTAACTAAATCCATGAGATGCCACAAGTCTGTTAGGAAGCCATAAAGCACTAAAAGAATATTTAAATATTAATGATCTGTTTGGAAGCTACAAAGTACTAGATGAAGACGTGGAATATTATGGGAATATGTAAACAAATATAGATCCACGTCGATGCCATGAATATTTTGGTTAACTATTTATGATTTGATTCTTGTGATGATTCCTTTAAACCTTATCTTTTAATGTTCCATTAATTTAGGAGTCTAGTGGTAGCATGTAGCTATGCTCAATGTAGCTTTTGGGTGGCTTGTATGCCTCTATAGTCAAATACCATATTTCCTTATGAAGGCATTTAATGATCAAAAAGAGTTGAGCTCACGGTGAGACATCTAGTCTAGGTGTACACTTTGGCCTCGCTACTATGGTCTCTATGTGTGTGGTGTTTGTCTAAGTTAATTGAATAAAATTGTTTATTTCAATATGTAAGGGTTGTGTTGTCTAAGGTAGCTCTTCATTGGGCTCCCTAACCGCATCTACATTATTTGGTATCAAAGAAGGGGTTCTTTATGAATTGAAGCTCGACAAATATTGCGCTTTTTCACATTTGTGAGTGTGGGAATTTTTTTGTGGAAATATTTTGACAATTAATTGTTAAGTAGGTGTGAGAGTTACACAACAAGCATTGGTGGTTTTCCACATTTGCAAGGGTTAGTAGAAAAATATTACAAATATCTTCTAGAAAGAATATTGTTGGGCAAAAGGTAAAAAGGTTGCAAGGATTATAAATCACATATTTTCGAGGAAACGAAATGGCACAATCAAGGAATGTTGTAATAGGTCATGTAGACTAAGGTGTAAGACTCAAGGACTTGGCAAAACGAATGTGGACTATGCAATCCCATTTAGAGGCTATAGAAGTCGTGCAAATTCAAGGTGTTATTATGGAGGATCAAATAATGAGGTAGAGTTTGCACAATCAAGAGCACAAGTCACGAATGAAGAATAAAAATATACACAAGATGATTTGCCAAAAGACATTTTTTAGATATAATTTTAAGTATAGGGAGTATGCGAGATTGGATATCTTGAGTTATTCTAAAAGTTTGAACCCATAAGAACTCGTCGATTGAATAACAAAACTAGAGAAGTATTTTGAGTATGAGGACATGGAAGATCCCCAAAATTCAAATTTGTATGCACCAAGTTGAAATATCATGCATCTTTTTGGTGGAAGCATCTAAATAGATAGATTTAAAAGAGGTGAAAGAGGTAAGACGAAGATCAAGACATTAGATAGCTTGGTAACAAATCTCAAAATCCAAATTCTTTCCCATCAACTACTAGCTCATCTTGTTTAATAAGTTACATGATTTGTGACAAAGAGAGCTTAGTGTGGAGTACACTAAAGAGTTTTATCAAGTCACCATTCGCACAGGTCATGTAGAAGATGACATGGAGAAGATCGCTCAATATATGAATGGATTATAGATTGTGATTTAGGATGAATTTGAAATTATCTAAGTATGGTCATTAGAGGAGGCTTATCGGTATGCACTAAAGATAGAAAAAATTGGCATGTAAGTAGCAAAATGTTTCCTGGGAAAAATAAATGTTGTAGAAAATATGGTGGCAGAATAAAATCTACACATCATGAAGAAAGACATATTTGACATCACATAATGAAGGAACGCCTAGAGGATGAGGAAATGCATCCCAAGGAAGAGGACACTTTGGGCGCGAAATAGGTCACATATTCGAGAGGCATATGCTTTATCCACATATTAAGTGTGGATAAAAGGGGCATAGAGCTTTCGAGTGCTCGTATGCTTAGAGTGGTGGTAAGCATAATAACATGAGTGCACACATTGCTCAATCTGACAAAGATAATATATCAAGCCAATATGGGGGATGTCTAATGTTAAATCACGTTTTGTTAAAACCAAAGAAAATAAAAAGTTGGTTCAAAACAAAGGAATACATTTTTCAAAATGTTGTGTAATTCAAAAGGTAAAGTCTACAAGTTGATAGTAGATAACAAAAGAACCAAAATTTTGATTACAAGAAATATGGTGGATAATTTGGGTTGTTGAGGATTTTGTACCCTAATTCGTACAAAGTTTCATGGTTGCAAAAAATGGGCACCAATTTTTGGTCTTTGAGAAATGTATGATTTATAAGTTCTAGATATGGAGATATGAAGATGAAGTTATGTGCAACATAATGCCTATAGATGCATGTCATGTGCTACTTGGAAGGTTATGGTAGTTTGATTGGAAGGTCGAACATGATGGCCATGCAAACACCTACAAGGTGATGAAGGATGGAAAGGAATTCACCCAAACCTGATATAAGAGAAGAATGAGGGAGAAAATTAAGGTTGGAAGGTTTTGTTTCCTTTAGAAAATAGTTCCTAAGTGAGGTAAGGGAAAATAGTGCATGTTTTGCACTAATATTGAAGCCCATGCAAAAAGAAAGCACAAGTGTAATGAGAAGAAGAGATGAAACACTTATACAAGAAGTGAAGAACATATTGGGAGTTAATGAAGATAGTGTCAAGCGAGTTTCCAAAAGGGTTACCTCTCATGAGAAATATAACTCATCATGTGGATTTAACTATAGGATCAAGTTTTCTAAACAAAGTGGTGTACACGATGACACCATAAGACTACACATATACAAAAGTAAGTACAAGAGCAGATACATATATGATTGATCAAAGAGATTCTAAATGTGTGTGCAATACCAACAATTCTAGCACAAAGAAAGGTGGAGAATGACATGTGTACCAAAGGGAAAGTTACTTTTGGCCAAAAATGAGTGTGGATGTGTGAAGATTTATAAAGAAATGTAGAGTATATAAACCAGCTAAAGGGAGATCACATAACATAGAGTTATACCGACCTTTGCCCATACCGAAGAAGTCTTGGGAGGATATAACCATTGCTTTTGTTTTATGTTTGCTAAGGACACAAAGAGTAGTTGATTCCATCTATGTCGTGGTGGAATTTTTTTCAAAATGACACATTTTGTTGCTTGTATGAAGACCGTAATGCAACTCATATTGTGAACCTTTTCTTCAAGGATATTATCAAGTTACGTGTATTGTCACCGAATATCGTGTCTAACAAGGATACAAAGTTTGTTGGTCTTTTTGGAAGACATTGTGGAATGAATATAAAACTATAATTGTTCAATTTATCATCCACAAACGAATGAATAAATGGTAGTAAACAAAATTATTAGAGATTTTCTCAAATGCTTGGTAGGAGATAACCAAATAATGTGGAATTCAACATTAGCACAAATAGAATTCAGGTCTATAACAACTCGATTAATCGAAACATGTGAAGGACACCATTTCAGGTTGTGTATGAGAATAACCCATGAGGAGATGCAGAATTGTGAGACTTACCGCACAAAGAAGAAAGGAGTGCAGAAGTAGAGGATTTTGCAAAAGACATGGAAGAAGTGCACCAATAACGGCATAAACAATTATATAAGATGAATTTAGAGTACACACATGATGTAAATAAAATAGGAAGGGTAGTTGATGAATGGAAATTGCTGAATGGCAACTTCTCTCTCACCTCCAACCTACAAACAATACAAACTTAAATGACCTAGATACGCATTTGCATCAAGACTTTGAAAACAAGCATGATTGAAACCAAAACTATGTGTTTTATCCATGTATGATACAACCATATTGTTTATAGATCCAAATCATGCAAGGGACTAAAATCCCACACATTAATTGTTCGTATTTTCCATCTCTAGAAACTGCCCGTGACACAACACATTGAATTTGATATTGTTATAAATTTTTCATCAAAGTGTTTTCATTCCCCTTTAAGAATGATTGTCCAAGGCACTAATGGTAGAAGAAAGTCATATTTCATCAATATTAAATGTGTAGTTCTCACCCATATGGAACCCAAATACGACCAAAAATTTCAGGATAATTTTTTTGAACTTTCATTTACTAAAACAATTGTGTGACAACATAAAGGATCATAAGAGGTTGCTCCACATCACATGAGAAAAATGAGAAATTTTTAAAACATGCTTGACTTGCTAGTGGTTGTTTATTAAGCAACATAGATTTTTATTTTGCTAATCGAAATTGTTGTTGTCAATTTTTGTGCTTTCTCGATCCTCTTAGTGCACAAGTGTGTCACACAATGGATGATGCTTTTGTAAGGGGAAGGAGATGTAGTGCCCCTCCCGTTACCACCTCTCAATCATAGTTGTGTGGGTTCGAGTCGGTCTTGGTTTGAGTGGGTTCGTTGTTCTAGCATCATGTCAACGCGTTATGAATAATTCGTAAATGATGGTAGTATTTAAATTAAACTTTTTCATTAAAAAAACAATAAGGGCAGTTTTGAAGTTTCCTTTCTCGAAATAAACTTTTGGAACCCTTGGATCGTCCCTGTGTTGTCGATTTGTGAGGTGAAGTCATTCTTCTTGTGACTCATCCAACTCGGGATCATTCACAAACCTTGAGTTTGAAATATTTATAAATTTCTTTATAATGCTAAACGTTGATCCAACTCAAACGTATTTCATTATCAAGTAAAGGGAATCTACTTAATTTTCAAATGAAATTTATTTCATAGTAAGTGGCGTGTCGAAACAATTAAAGTTTTTCTTAAATCAAATTTAAAATATAAAAAAACAAATCATGAAATTAACACGATGAAAGAGCTCTCATCTAAAAATAAATAATTCTTTTTTATCCTAAAATCTCTCCAAATTTATTTTGGAGCTTGAGCCAAACCTCATTTCAAGAGGAATTAATGTAAATCCTTGGGTATTGTATTTTTGGTTTGCCGTGAGTGAATTAATGAAATTATTCTTGGTTTTGTAAGTTTCCTGCCATGAGAGGATTTTTGGAAAACTATGGTAAGAGAATGTAACTTTGGGCATGCATATGGTGGTTGGGAATACCTCCATGATTCAACAAGATGGTGGAATGCCATGGTTTCCTGGTCAGTTGTTTGATTTTTGCTTTGTGGTGGAAGCATGCCCTGCAGGCTGTAGAGGCTTTGTTGAAATGGCCCTTAGAAACTTGCAGTGGTGCCATTAGTAGGTTTAAAGCAAACTCTACTTCCTTTTCCAAAGCATTTCCCCTCCCACCGCCTCCTCTTGCCCCAATCGGTGTTTAAGTGGAGCTAGTGACAAAGTATGGACATGGTCTCGGTTTCCTTGGAAGGAAGATTTTCTTTATTTAATTTCCTCGGGAAACTTTGGGTGTTGCAAACGTGGGGGAGGTTATTGGAATTTCTTGGCCACAAGGGAATTCAACCCATTTGACCCAAAATCTTATTTATCTACTCTCCTGCAGGTAGATATGTGTGCAAATTTTGCAGGTAGCATAACCCATGTGGGTTGTTTATCAAATGCAACAATCTTTGGCTGCGTGGATTGGGGTTTTGGGATGCTAGAGCAGTTTGGAATGGCCTTGCAGAGGGAATTTGAGCTGTTAGTTAAAATGCCTCAAATAAATGTGGCCACGTGGAATGTTATTTAAAATCTAAGACACCACATGTAGGAGTATCTTGGACACTAGGGAGAAGGGCCAGTATGTGAACACTGCCCAATACTTGAACACTATTTTGCATTTAAAATATCCAATACTTGATGGAATAAAAACCAAAATTTTGATTATTGAAGTTCAAAAAATTGTTTTTTTATAAACCATATGTGAATAGGGTCAACATCTCAATATTACTTAGTACACAATAAATACTGATTGGTACTTTCATTTTCTACAATAAAAGACTCATTTGTTCAAAGTATAAATACAACATATCAGTTGACAAACCCATCATATCTATTTAATGGGTTGAATATTTCTCTTTCCAATTCATCTCTTTCCATATTCCAAGATGGGTTGTTCAATCACCAGATCTTTCATATCCAGACTTTAATACATACCTGCAAAAAAAGAGGGAACCTTCTTCTCAAGATTCAAATTCATCCATTAAAAACACCAATAAAATTGTACACTTGAAGGTAAAAAATAAATATGAATATCAAATCAAATAATTTCAGCCACAAGATCATCTCAAAATCAATTTCAACCTTTGATTAAAAAGACCCTACACCTTGATCCATGTCTTACATTTTGATTGGATACTCTCTCCCCTATGTTGGTATTATATATTCACTTTCCTAGTCTTGTTTACTGCTGATTTACTTTTGTAGGGTGCCTGATTACAGTGGATTTTATAAGAAGAGATTACTTCTATCAAGTTTTGAAAGAAAAGGTCCAGCAAAGCAAAAATTGCAGGTTAGTTTTCATACCTACTGCTTATAATTTCTCACCTGAAGTCTCTTGTTATCCAGTTGAATGCTGAGAATGTCTCCCAAATCCCTAGAGGTGTGACTCAAATCCAAATTTGATGAATTTTCAATCTTTCATTTATCATATATAGTATGGATTGATTTTGGCGTTAGTTTGAAGTATTTTCCTTACTTATTTGACAAGAGAACTATTAACTTCACAATGTAAATGTGTTTTTTTTGAGATATTTTATTTGATCGATCATATGTAAGCAAATAATATTACAATATGATTCAAAATTAAAGGCTTAGGATAAAAAATTGTTTAATTATAACTAGCTGTCAAATTGGTGATCCTACGTGGCAAGGAATTGGCTCCATGGACCTGCGAACTTAGGGTGTTCGCATACTGGCCCTTCTCCCCTATGTGCAGCAAAAACGAGGTAGAGAGTTTTCTAAATGATATTCATAAATGGTTTTCATTAAGCTAATATGCGGTCGGCGCCCCACATTTCCCCAAGAGCGGCTTCCATCAAAACCAGTTATAATTTCTCAGCTGAAGTCTCTTGTTATCCAGTTGAAGTATTTTCCTTACTTATTTGACAAGAGAACTATTAACTTCACAATGTCTTCCCTTATTACCCATCTGGACATAGTGAGGGGGATGGGCCTTTTCTAAAAATAAGTCATCTACAGATATATCAAGAATGTGCTGGACATATCAATTGGTATCGTCCTCAACCCATAGACATCTGCAAAATATAGAGAACTGAATTTTCTCACAAACAACATCCACTGCATCCTATAAAATTGAAAAACTGAAATTCAAACCATTATCAATATCCACAAAGATTAATGGTAGTGAATATAAATCGTAGTACAATGTAGGTAAGAGAGAAATCATCTAACATACGTGAGCCAAAACATCTTCACCTTTAGAAATAGAGAATGTAACAAAAGTCCAAAACAGCTCAAACATATTTCAGAGTTGTGGCTTCACCTAAGGATGCAACGCAGCTAGCAAACAAATCAAAATTGAATCTTTCATTACAATGAACACCGTTGAATTTTTAACAGAAAATCCTTCTCAACTGTAGAGGGAGGAACTTCGAAGATCTGTTAGAAGGTGGATTTCCATCTCTAATGCTCGAAACAAAGAAAAAAATATGTCCAGCACATTCTTTATATATCTCTCGCTAACTCTATAAGATATAAAATCTGTACCATTTAATACAAAACAGAAATCTGTAACTCTATGTGAACACTGCCCAATACTAAAGAGATAAGATAAAGAAATGTTTATTTATAGCTAGCTGTAAAATTGATAAACCTACATGACAAGGAATTGGCCCGATGGACCCGTGAACTTAGGGTGTTGACATAATGGCACTACTCCCAGAAATTAAAGATATAGGAAAGAAAAATGTTTATTTATACCTTACAACTTAACTATTTATTCTTCTCCCTACTTAAAATCAAGCACAAAGTAGCTGGCAAGAATGCAATATATTATTGACAGTTATCAATGATTGTCATTGAAAGTATTCCAGTATTACAACAGATTTGCTGCCACCATAACAGCATATGTAGTCAAGCTATTACAATTACGATTCTTACATGCATTCACTTCTGAAGATGATTTGATGTCACAAAACATTACATTAACAAGACCTGCGTCAATTGATCGATATGAATTACAATGTCGAAAGGGGTGACTGCATGTTCGAGTGAAACATTCTAATTGATATTGATCAATTACAAACAAGCTGATGAATGTAGTGTTATTTGATAACACCTCATCTTTAGAAGAGTTTAGGGGAGAAGGGCCAATATGCAAACACCCTAAGTTCGTAGGTTAAGTGAACCAAATCCTTGCCACGTAGGAGTGACAGTATGCCAGCTAGGTATAAATAAACATTTTTTAATCCTATATCTTTAATTTTGAATCATATCTTAATATTATTTGCTTCCATATGATCGATCAAGTAAAATATCTCAAAAAAAACACATTTACTGGTGGAGATCCGAAGTGGTCCATACCAAGACCTACAGTAGTACAACAAATTTGCTGCCACCATAACAACATATGTAGTCAAGCTATTACAATTATGATTCTTACATGCATTCACTTCTGAAGATGATTTGATGTCACAAAACATTACATTAACAAGACCTGCGTCAATTGATCGATATGAATTACAATGTCGAAAGGGGTGACTGCATGTTCGAGTGAAACATTCTAATTGATATTGATCAATTACAAACAAGCTGATGAATGTAGTGTTATTTGATAACACCTCATCTTTAGAAGTGTTTATAGATGATCTTATTGATATATTAATACATATTTTACTAATTTTATATTGTTTCATACTGCAACATTTAGAGAAGATGAAGAGAAAGAGGAGTTTACATCGAGCACAACATATGCCCAAAAAACGAGGTGTACAATTTGAAATTGAAACATCTAACCATGAAATAGATGAACAGATGCTACAATAATAAGTGAAGAGGATGGTGCAACAACAAATCAAGGAGATACAAACACAAATGATGATCATCAGCCAGAACCTGCTTGGATGTGAACTAAATAGGCATGAACTATAGGAGACTGTGGTTGTTAGAGGCAACACTTCGACCAAGAAGGTTAGAATTTTGTCTAGTTGGTCAAAAGAAGATATGTTAAAGGCCATAGATGATATTGAATTCAACAATTATTCTATTAGAGCTGCTGCACTGAAATATAATTTACCTCCTACATCTGTTCATTATTGGCTGAATGGTCTGACCCATACAAAAAGGAAGGGCCCTGCACCTATTTTGAGTGAAGGAGAGGAGAAAGAGATAGTTGAATGGTGTAAGAAAATGGTAGATTTAGGGCATGGAGTGGGATTTATGCAACTGAGGGCATGTGTTGCACAAATTTGTGAAACTAGAGAGACTCCATTTCGAGAAGGATTACCTGGAAAATCTTGGTGTGAAGGATTTAGAAAAAGACACCCAGACATAGTCCTTCACACTGCTGAAGGTCTAGAAAGAGATCGTGCAATAGGTTTACGTCTAGAGGTGGTTAGCAAGTTTTATGAAAAACTAGCTAACATTTATATCAATTCCTATGGTGCAGGAAAAATATGGAATTGTGATGAGACAGGAATCCAAGTAGGGAGAAATTGTGGCATGAGGGTGCTTACCACCAAGGGTTGCAGGAATGTTCCCAAAATCATTCCTCGTAGCAGAGAATGGATGACAATTCTATGTTGTGTAAATGTTGCAGGGCAATGTATCCCTAACTTTTACTTATTTAAAGGTCAAAAAGTTTCACAAAATTACATCAAGGGATGTGAACCAGGTGCTTGCATGGCTGCTCATCCAAGTGCTTAGATGACTAGAGAGCTCTTTATAAGTTGGTTGTATCATTTCAGTAAGTTTGTACCTGGAGGAGTGTGCCCTGAAAATAGGCATTTACTTATATTTGATGGTCATGGAAGCCATGTGGCATTGTCAACTATAGAAGAGGCCAGGCGATTGGGGATTGATTTATTGACATTACTAGCACATACTACACATAGGTTGCAACCACTAGATGTTAGTGTCTTTGGTCCTTTTAAAGCATATTTCAGATCTGAGAGGATGCAGTGGATGTGTAATAATAAGTACCAAGAAGTCAAATGTTCAGACTTGGCAGAAATAGGTAGTAGAGATCTCGCCAAGGCCTTGACACTTGTAAATATTTGTGCTGGTTTAGACGCACAGGTATATGGCCACTTGATCCAAACGCATTACAGAATGACATGGAATGTAGTAAACTATATATCATTGAAGAAGATGCCAACGAAGATGATGCTGAAAATGTCACAGATGATGATACTACTAAAAACATTATGAATGTTGATGGTACTGAAAACATAATAGATGTTGATGCTGCTGAAAACATCCTAAGTTTGTCAAGAGATGTAGCTCCACCAGTTGGTGACAATAGTGGAGAAAATTACTTAATGGAATCAGTTGAGAATCAGTCAACAACAAAAGAATTCCATCCAACCATTGAAACAATGGTTGTTGCTAATACAGAGACAAAGGAACCAAGTGTACAGGGAGAAAGACAAAGTATAATGCAGACCAAAGATTATGAAGTGAACCACATTGTGAATACTCATGACCAAGGCACATCCAACTGCAATACTGAGGCCCAGGGATTTGGAGAGGATGATCTCTCATTGCCAAGTGCACCACAACAACCTACTTGGCTGCAAGAGCATATTGCAGAGTTGGGACTTGATCAAATTGGAAACACTGAGGATGAAAGTATATCTTTACCTTCGATGCCAACCAACCTTGAGCCAGTAGACTTTGAACCAGCAAACTTTACTCATTATTATGCTGACACAGAGGAAATTGAGGTCATTGATAAAGATAAAAATGAGGAAGAGACAACTGGCCATGATGTTGAAAGTGGTATATCAAATGATGGTGTTGCTGCAAATGAGAAGAAATTGGGTAAATTTTTAAGGTTACCGACACAATTTGTACAGGATCCTTCCAAAGGTAAGAGTGATGCTGCACTCCGGATAAGTCGTGCTTCACAATTGTTAACATTTGATGCTTATGTTCAGATGTTAAAAGATACACAACAAAAAAACAAGAAATATGTGAAGGGAAACAATGTAAAAAGGAGCATATTGAGGCAAAAAAGCAAGAAAGGTTGGCAGCAAAGGAGCAAAAAAGGAAGAGAGATTGCAACGCATTAAAGAGAGGCAAGAAAGGGATCTACAAAAGTTTGTTGAAAGACAAGAGCACGAGAAACAACGGGAAGTAGCTCGCCAAAAAAAGGAATTGGAATTACAAAAGAAGGAAGCCACTCACCATCAAAGGGAGAAAGAGAAACAAGAAAGAGATAACAAGTTCAACAATCCATAGGTTTTGTTTCCCATGCATCATTCCATGCCCATACAGAACTCCATGTTACAAGATATGTTGAAAGTTCCTATCCCAGATTACCACCCTTACTTCCTTGACACCAACAGAATGCAAATAACTTCAACTCCAACTACACACCCCATTATCCCACAACCTCCTACTTCACATACAACCTTTCATACCATATCTAGTTTTCCTATTCCACCATGGGTTCATCCAGTGAACCTCTTAATGACTCTAACAAAATTTGTCAATGATACAATCGTTCCTGATAGTCCAAAATCAGGGCCTTTTTGAAGGTGTGACATGGAAATTGACTAACAAACTGATCCCAAAATTATGGCAGCATTCGAGGAGAATTTTTTTGTGTTGCAGAAAAATATGTATCGAAATCAATTGAGAATGCATTATTGCATTCACGATTATAGGTTATAGTTGGTATATTTTGCTCCGAATGTAATGAATATGGACACATACAGTATAAGTTTATATGTTTTTCTCCAAATGTAAGAAATATAAAGACATGCAGTTTATATTAATACATTTTGCTCAAAATGTAATCATTGTTTCAAATGTGGAAACCAAACCAGCTCAGAATTTGTTCAAAAAATACGTTAAATTGTTTCAGCTTAAAATGAACACCATTAAATAAAAACTGAAAGAGAAGGATTTATTTGAATCTTGGTGAGGTAGAAACCTCACCTCTATATGGCTTAAAAACATAGAATTGTAGGTAACATTTTCCTTGAGTATTAGTAGTGTGAATACACACTTTTTCACCCCGCTTCAAATGATCTCGATGCATAAACCGCTGCCCAAAGTTTTCCATGTAATCTGCACATGCATGTTTAGTCATTTATTAAAAACTCGAATTTGTTTGAAGAATGAGAATGAGGATCGAATAGATAAAAAATGGCACATGTAGAAAGGCTCACTCTTGTGCCAACACTTGGTCAAATGCATTACCTTTTGATCGATCTCGGCCACTTCGTTCATGACACCTTTGAACCAGTCGAAGGAGCCTTGCTCTCGTGTAACCCAGTAAAAGTAGGCTCGAGATGTGTGGAATGCCTTCCTTTTCTTTGCAGGTTTGTTAAAAGAAGATGAAGAATCTTGAGTACTGGTACTTGCAGGATCGCTAATGTCTAGATCAGTAGTTGATCTGCTGAAATCGGTGTTGGAATCCTGCTCGATTAATGTCCAAAACCCCATCAGATTATAATGATCAACATGAAAACTAGTCCCTTTTCTTTCCCCAAATGATCAGTCCACATTAATACTTACGAGCAAGTCTTCTGTCCGCCTGATGTTATGAAGCATGTCCTTCAAAATGCTAATGAAAGGAGTCGCTCCGATGCCCAGTCCAACCAGAAGCAAGATATCATATTTTCTGTAATCCTGCGCAGGAGCACCGTAAGGCCCGTCGATGAGCAGCTTCGGCAGGCTGTTATTAATATAGTCATGTGCAACGACAACAATATAATCAGGCCATCAAGTGTAAATACTAAATCAATATTCGTGTAAAACAGTACAAAATGTGTATCTACCTCTTCTTGGTGGTCTCGTCTGCTCTCAGAAGCCCGCTTTTGTCACCTGCTAGGGGCTCACATGCCTGTCATTACAGAAACTGAGTTTGATGAACTTGAGCCGATAAAGTGGAAGTCTAATATATACCTATTCAGTACTGCTTTTAATAAATAAATTACCTCTGAGAAAACCCGCTTTAATTCTCTGGTCCAGTCTCCTAATGTGTGAATATGAACGCTCACATAATCGTCCCCAGGTGCTGAAGTGATGGAGAAAGGATGCCTGCGAATTCCACAAATTTATAAGTGTAAGAGATCATCGGCAAACGATGAATTGAAATCAAGTTTAAGAAATGGCGGTGTTGTAAGTTGAGTACCACTCGAATGGAGACACTGCAGGACATTGAATGAAAACGTATTGCCCGCTCTTGTAACGGAAGCCGAGTGGTTTGGACGCCTAAAGCGTAAGAACATTTCCAGGATAGATGGCAACCTGAGTACTCGCAACAATTTACATAAATTTCATTTCTCAGCTTTAATTTATGCTCACCATGAAAAACTTATCGAACTAACGGATCCGAGGCAAATGACAGGTAGCGCGTCCAAAGGAATTGCATGTGTAACGCGTCCAAAGGGAACAGTATGGAACGCGTCCAAAAAAAGCAATCAAAAATGGTGGTTGAGCATTTATTTGTGTCTTATCTATTAGGTGCGTCAAAATGGTGGACGACAGATTGCATTTCCCTCTTTTATTTCAAATTTAATGCTCAACACCTATCCTGTTCGGTGAACCATTTCGGGTCGCCACCAGTAAATATGCTTTTTTTGAGATATTTTATTTGATCGATCATATGGAAGCAAATAATATTAAAATATGATTTGAAATTAAAGGCTTAGGATAAAAAATGTTTATTTATAACTAGCTATCAAATTGGCGCTCCTACGTGGCAAGGAATTGGCTCCATGGACCTGCGAACTTAGGGTGTTCGCATACTGGCCCTTCTCCCCTACGTAAAGCAATGAACCATTTGAAAAATTTACACATTTTGTGTGGTCATGTGGGCACCAATAATTATAGGATTTGATCAAGAGGGCTCTGCACTTCCAAAAGCTTTGAGTCGATGTTTTTTTCCTTTGTGGTAGCCGAAAGTGCCTGGTTAGCCATGTATGCCAAATGGTGGGATCTTGAACAAGGCACATGATTTGTTTAGCTAAATGCCTAAAAAGTGTGGTCTCATGGATTGTGCTTGATTTTTGAGTGCACACCAAATGGGGTAGTTGAAATAGAACTTGGAAACTTCAAAAATACACATATATTGGTAAGAAACTAGTCTCCACATCCATTCCATTTTACTTCCTTCTTGTGGCAAGATGGAAGGTTAGAGCAGTTCATGGACATGGTGTTAAAATTTCATGGAAAGCTAGATTGTTATAAAATGTTGTCTGGTGTCTAGATAGTCTTGTTTGCAAAGCATGAGAAATGTGATCGATGCTTGTGAACCATTTTGACGAAAATCCCCTTCAAAATGCATGGTCTTGGCATGAGGCAAAATAAGAGGTTAAGAACAATTACGGATAGCCTTCAACCATCGAATGTGGTGACGGTGAATTACCGAAATAGGTATGGATTTTCCCTTCTCCTTGCATTTAAATTATGCATTCTATCGTTCATATGTGGTTGGGTTTCAAGAATGCTTGGAAAAAATACATCTCGTCGAAGGTTACAACTTTTACCGTTTCCAAAACCTTCAAAACATAGAAAATTTAGACTCAGAAATTATGCGCATGGAGCACCACACCCAAATGTACTGTGAATTTAGAACTTCTATTTGATCCTTGGTAACGTAGGACATTATGAGAAAAATTAAATCAGTTGTTGAATTATTTTAATGCCTTTCAAAGTCGAGTCTCGAATCCCATTTTAATAGTTTAGCCACTTGTGGTGACAAGTTCAATTTAATAAAATGCGACCGATTCCAACTTGTAGATGCCCCTTCATTCGAGAAAAGCTAAAACCTACCACCATCTACCTTTAGAATTCCAATAATAGAATTGGAACCAACTCTCAATTATGCAAAAACACTATCGGGGATTAGTTTTGCGAGTGGGTTTTGAGGCACTTTGGTCATGTGTGACAAAAATTTAGTTACGTTTACGATTATCAGCCAGAGATACCCTTGTAACTTGAGCATTGTTTGTCTTACTTGACTTCCATCGAATACAATGAAGTCTCTGTTTATATAGGAATAAGTTGGATTCATACAGGCTGCATTGTGCTTGAACTCAAGATGAGTGTTTTTGGGACCCAGTTTGTAAGCACTTTTGTTGTTTTGGTCAGTTTTCTCAACTTGTTACTTTAGATAAAAACTCCTACTGAAAGTCTCGTTTGACTTCTAACCATGTGTGTGACCTTGTAATACCGTCACAATGCTATGTAAAGTATTATTCGTTCTTTTATCTTGTATGAATAGATTTTGGAAATGTATGGTGTTTTTCCCCTCTCATCCCTTTTCTCTCTCTAGGAATGACTATGATACTTTGGTTGATTTTGAAACATAAATCAATTGGAAAATGTAAATTGGTTTAAAATGTAATGAAAATGGACATGAAATTCAAATGGTTATGACATAGTGAATGGAAAATAAAATGTCTTGTAATCTCTCTCTCTCTCTCATCCTTTCTCTCTAGAACCAAAAAAAGGCTAAGTGCAAATGAATGTTAAAGTGTGAATGCGTGAGAAACAAACTCTCTTGTCTTCTCTCTAGCTATATCTACCTCTCTCTACTCTTTATTTGAAAATTTTCAAAACGATGAATGCATGGATTTATCCTTGAGTGTAGGGGATTTGCATATTGATTTTAGGACCTGACCTATGGTGGTTGCAAGTACACGAGATGAGAAGAAAATGACAACGTTAATTGTGTTTTTTTAGTAATCATGGGATTATCTTTGAAATACATGTAATATTGCATGGATAAATCAGCACTATCATTATGATCATAAGTGTTATCTATTGGTTATTTTATGATGAGCAAGAATTTGAAACATATTGGTATCTTGAGGAAATGAGAATTCTAATTTAGGAGTGATTTTGATAATAGTTTTTATCTTGCTAATAATGTAGATGTACATTTTAACTAGAAATGAAATGATCCTTCATAATGTGCTTTTGAGTGATATAAATGAATGAACTCTTTTTGTTTTTGCTAATTACTATGGAATTCATAGAAAAAAAAACTAAGGTGAAAAAAATAAGACAACCTTAAAGTAAGATCCTTGTTTGACACCCCCACCTTTTTGAGTGTGAGCACATTGTTAGATAACTAAAAATTAAAGTGGGAAGCCTAGTTCTCTTAACTTTCCTACCACCTCCTAGTTTAGAAGTAATAAGAGCACATATTCGTTTCAGTTGAAGCACATCTGCTTGTCAACTTTGTCACGAAACCAGCCTTTGGTAATGGAAATGGTTAAATATTGTTGGGAAGAGGGGTCCCTCCTAGGAGTTATTTTCAAACGTGTTAAAGTTGTGTGGGATGCTTTGGATTAAGGCTTGGGGTCACTTTTTTAGACTTGTGGGATGTAGGGTCTAAGCCTCGGGAATTGTAGAGAAGACTTGAGGTTAAACATAGAGGGCTAAGAAATGAACGTGGTTGATATTTTCTCTATCGAGTTGGGTTCCTTGATTGTGGAGCTTAGGATAAAAGCAAATATGGAAACCACCTTCTTTTGACCCATTAGTAATCCTTTCCCCGTTTTATGAGTAGAGATGAGTTGTTCCTTATGGGAACACATTTTTTGACTCGTGATATCCATTTTCGAGAATGGGACTCATTTGATCCATGTGCATCTCAAAATTCATCCCAACTTTTGCAGAGACCGTGGTGGCTTAACTTCACAAGAGGAGATTGAATAAAAAATCCTTGTTATCGTAACTCCTTTCATCTTTCCTTCTCTTGTGCCTCGTACATAAAATTTTTGCTTTTCAGGCACTCAAAATCTTCTAGAAATGGCACCATTGGATAGAGCTCTCTCTCGCCTTTCCGAAAGGTAAAGTTTTCCTCCTAACTCCTCATATTTTTCAAGTTATGGCTCGGCTCACATGGAGTTTTGTGGGAAATTTTCCTTTAAGAGGCCATGCGGCCAATAAAGAAGCCGCCACGTGTCCCAGGAAGTGGCGGGGAAAAGAGAAGAACTTAGAAAATTTTCCAAGTTTTGGTCAAAATTTTCAAAGGTAAAATTTTTGCCCCCGTGGGCCCGTGACGAATCAGAGCTGCCACGCGTCCCAGGGGCGAAAATTGGAAAATTTGGCTAAGTGTTTGTGCAAGGAAATTTTGAGAGATGGCCCCATGGCCAATTAAAACAAGACACGTGTCCTAAGGGACCAGAAAAGTGGGGCGCGGAGGGGAGTTAGAAATTTTGGCAAAATGTTTCGCCAAAAAATCCAAAAGTAAATTGTGATCCGCCTACCCGCCGATAAACTGAACACACACACGTGTCACCGTGGAGCCGAGTTTCGAGAGGCGGAGGAAAAGTTGAAATTTTGGCAAAGTGTTTTGCCGAAAATCCAAAAGGTGAAGTTTTGGCCCACTGCCCCCAACGAATAAGAATGTGCCACATGTCCCGACCGGGTGAGCATGGGAGAACTTTGGGAAATTTTCCCAAAGGGAAAATAATGGAAAATTCAAGAGGAAAGGCCCGCCCCCTTATTATGAGCCAATAGAATCTCGCCACGTGTCTAGTTGGGGCAAAAATTTAGAGCAAGCCCACATGGGAATTTTGGAGGGTCAAACCCGCACCTAATGGGGTTTTGACACGTGTCCAAGCCAAAAATATCAAAGCGACCCATGGAAAATTCAGGAGAGACAGGCCCGAGCCAATCACATCACGCCACGTGTCTTCACCTCATCGGCCTGGTGGGGAAATTTTGAAAAAAATTTCCAAAGGCAAAAATGAAGTAAAATGGAGCAGGAAGGGCCCATGACGACCAATTAAAATGTGCCATGTGGCACCTGAACCGGCGGGCGCGGGGAATTTTTTGAAAATTTTCCAAATGACCAAAAAGGTAAAAAATTCAAATTTTTTGCCCGCCGACCCGATTTGGCCTGTTTTTCCTAAATTTTCAAATCACCATATCTTTCGATCCAGAGCTCGATTTTCACGTTCTTTATATCAATGGAAAGCTGGTGAAATTCTCTACAAGATTCATGGTCATTTTTGCATTTTGGTTCAGTTTGGAGAGAGAAAATCAAGAAACGTCTCTGGCACGTGGTAATGGCCAGAAATGACGTTTCAACAACCAGTTTTAATGCAAAATGGGTCGCATTCTTCTTCAGCATGGCCAAAAATGTTAGGGCATGGGTCTGTAAGGATGCCCATGCTGTTTTAATGCATCTTCATTCAATGGGGAATGGCTCCCACATTTTTTACATGTTTTCTCTCTCCTGGGCTCGACCCATGCATTGTAAAAGCCAGATTTGGCTCATTTTTGAGGTTGAACATTTTTTTGATAGCAAGCTTCTTCTTTCACCTTCAACAAGTGATTTTTGCAAGTATCAGACCTTCTTCATGATTGTAACAGGTTTTTTCCTCTTTGATGTTGCAAATGCAAGGATTTTGATAGTGAAAATGACAGTGCAAACTCTGTGATCAATTTTCAGTCCTTTGTTTGTATTGTCTTGCTTCATTTCGACACTCTAATTGCATCTTATCAACTTGTATGATGTTTCATGTTGCATTTCATGAAATTGTGTCAATTTTCATGAACAAGAAGTGTTCACCACTCCTTTGGTGTATCACCTATTAGTTTAGTTTCAATTTTTACACTTTCTATCTCTGTCTCCTTGGAATTTAGAGTAGGATTAGGATTCAAACCTCTGCAATTGTGCAAATAATAGATCTAATCAGAGGAGTTTGAGGAACCAACCTCTAATCTAGAGATTCCTCTCTCATTTTACAAGTCCCACACTTGGAGAGAGGTTTCAATGTTGTGCAATCACACTGGATGCCTGAAACATCAACTTAGAAACCTGATTTGCATCCAGGGGTGCTGCTGATTTGCAACAACAGTTTTGGCACGCCCGGTGGGACCTTAGAGGTCTCATTTTCATTGCAGCAAAGTTGATGTGCATCTGCTGCAATTTTCTTGCTTAAAAGAGCTATAAATTGCACATCTGCGACTCCAAGGGGAAGAATCAACTGGTTTTAGCAGTGCAGACCTGAAAGCTCATGAGAAGAATCACTACAAGGTCAAGAGCTAGAGAAGAAGAGGTGTTGTTTGAATATCTACAGTTATCTCCAAGAAGAAGGCAAAGAGGAAGAAGGATTCAAAGGTCTCCATCTCCACCAAATAGAACTCTCTCAACTCCTCCACCTGGTAGGCCTTTCATTCAGTCAACAAGGGTTCTAAGACCAATTAGAATGGCACAAAACAACCCCTATGTCAATTTCACTGGCAGCAGCCCACTTGCTCTCAATGCACAAAATCCAATTCCAATTGCAGCCTTGAAGAACATTCCATACTTCACTGGAGAGAATCAGACTACTCCTAGTGATCATGTTAAAGACATTGCCAACCTTTGTGTAATTCATGAAATCAATGAGATGCAAGTTGTGTCAAATTGTTGGCATCTTCATTCAAGGGGAAGGCTTTGCAATGGTTTAGAAGCCTTGCCTCAGGTTCTATTCAAAATTGAACCAACTATGTGTAGCACTTCATGAGCAATTTGGAGAGAAGGGAGACAACTTGTCTCTTTTGGAGCAGCTGACAACCATCAAGAGAGCTCCCAATGAGCAGCTGACTGATTTCAACTTCAGATTTCAAAGGACTTGGGAGAGAATTCCAGTGGCAGTCAGGCCAACAACAGAAGGTGCTTTTCTTTACTATCTCAAAGCTCTAAATTCTGATATTTCTATGTTGATTCAGTCCATGGGAGGCATAACTATCCCTATGGCTTATAACATTGCCATTAGGGCTGAAAATTGTTTGATCCAAGCTAGCAAACTAGCCCCTAGACCTCCCATGCCATTGTTTCCAAGTTTAGAGAGCCCAAACACTAATCAAGCACCTAATTTGGCTCCTTCTCCCACTCCTAGAAATCAGAGTTCAAATGAAGCTTCTACTTCATCTCCAAGTGCCCCAAATGAGCTTCAAGAAGTCATGAAGCAATTGCAAAATTTAGGTAATGAGCTGGTTACTCTCAAGAGGCAACAAGCCCAAAGTTTTAGACCTTCCTTCCAGCCTCAAGCTCAGCCTAACAGAAGCCATATCAACCTCATAGACCACCCAATCCAGCTGCAAATCTAAATCAAGCAAGGCCTCCTGCCAACAGACCATTTCAGCCCTATAATCCAAATGCTATATCTGCCTCTAAGGCATTGGTGCCAACACAAAACAACATTGCTCAGGAGTATGATTGGTGTTTTCCATGCAATGAACCTCACAACCAATCTATGTGCTTCAACGGTGCCTTGAATCAAGCATTAATGGTGACAACTATTGGTGTGGAGGGTGAGGGCAGTCAAGGAAACAACCAACAACAAGAAACATTCCAGCAGCAATCAGCTCCAAATGACACCACACTTGTGAACTGGTAGGCAGAGGATTTTTGTGGCATAAATCAAATAGTCTCTCAAGGTGTTACAACCAACACAAGGTCAAAAAGAAGGAATTTGGGTGAAGAACAACCATTAGCTCCAACCAATCCACAACCTTTTATGGCTCCACAAATGGTTGGCAAAACAAAATCCAGTTGTAAATGCACAAGGGCAGCCAAGAACAACTCCTAGACCAACTCAAATACCAGTTGTTGCTGCCCACATGCAAGGGATGAATATGCAAACCAAGGGACAACAAAGAGATCCTTCATCACCATTTAGTATCATTGATCAGATGAAGAAGACAAATGTAAATATATCAATGTGGGAATCCCTATCTATCCCAGGCCAGAGAGATTTGCTACAAGCTGCCATGAAGGACTGGCCAACTTCAATCAGCAAGTCCAAATGCAAGAGAAGGTGCTCACAAATGCTGCCCAGCCTGAAGGGAATCATGGAGGACAACAAGGTAAAATGTTGAAGCCCCTCCTTTTTATGTCTCATTAATCATTGGAAACCAATTGGTGCACAATTGCATGATTGATTTCGGGCAAGTAGCTCGGATGCCCAAGCAAATAGCCGATCACTAGGACTTCAATATGAAACCATATCCAAAGGGTAGTGTAGTTGGATGGGACAGCAGTAACAACAGTTGGGGTGATTAGAAACTTGAGTCTTACCTTGCATGCATGTCCAAATGTTGTTGTTTTACAAGATGTATCAGTTATAGACCTTCCACCACTCTTTGCCCTATGTTTGTCAAGAGATTTCACAGCCAAGATTGGAGGATATTTGTCTGCTGATTGGTCACACATGCTGTTCAGAACGAGGTATGGAACCAAAGCTACAATCAGGTCTGAACCTATTGCAAACTTCCACATTGAGCCCTACACTCCAAGTCAGATCAATGCCAACTATTCGGCATTTGATCAAGAAGATCACCCAAGCACTGATGAAGCTGACACCAAGGTTGGAAGCATCCCGGATCTAACTCTTGATGAATGGGCAAACAAGGTGCATGCTTTTGATCCTTATCAAGAAGTAGAAGAATCTGAGCTAGGGGTCTATTGCATACATCAAGAAGATCAGCCCATTCCTAGCATCACCAAGCCAAACCACAAGGATGACAATGAGGTATGGCAGCTGTTTTTTGATGGATCAAGGAGTAGACAAGGTGCAGGAGGTGGAGCTATGCTTATTTCACCTCAAGGAGTAAAGTACTATTCAGCTTTTAGATTTCAGTTTGCATGCTCCAATAACACTGCTGAATATGAAGCCTTGGTGCAAGGGATGCATTGGGCAATAAAGAGAGGAATAAAGAACTTGCAAGTCTTTGGTGACAGTGAATTGATTGTAAACCAAGTTAAGGGGCAACATGCTGTCAAGAATAATCTGCTCAAGTGCTACAAGAACAGGGTGTGGGACCTCATTGAAGATTTTGAGGGCTTTAGCATAAAATCCATTCCTAGAAAAGAAAACCAAGCTGCTGACAGGCTTGCAGCAGTTGGGGCAGCCTTTGATATTGTGGAAAGCATTCAAAAGGACAAGGTACAACCAAACATCCATGTGATTGTGAGGCCTTCAGTGCTGGATAACAATGTAAGTTGGCAAGTGTTTGAGAATGACCAGCAAATCATCCATTTCTTACAAGAAGAAGTTGAGTTCTCAACTAAAAATCAGAAAAATTGAACAACAATATGGTGACCAAGTGGTACAACTGAGAACTAACAAGCTACCCAAGGGACTTATCACTTTGGAGTCCATTTTCAATCCCAATGATCAGTTTAGGAAAGAGAAAGCAAACATTCAGGTCAAGAGAGAAGATTCAATATCCATCTTGGTGGAAGAGAACAAACCATTGCAAATTGGAAAGATGACAACTGAACAAGAAAGGTATGAGTTCATACAACTATGTCAAGAGTTCCCTGATGTGTTTGCTTGGAGCTACGAAGATTTGAAAGGTTTCAATCCCAAGTTAGCTCAAAGACACCATTGAGTTGATCCAAATACTAAGCCCATCAGGCAAAAACAAAGGCCAGTCAATCCACACATGGAACCTCTCATGAGGAAGGAATTGAACAAGTTGATTGAGTCAAGAATCATATTCCCAATCAAGCATTCTAGTTGGGTTGCCAACTTAGTTCCAGTCAGAAAGAAGAGTGGAGAGATCAGATTGTGTGTTGACTTCAGAGACTTGAATAGAGCATCTCTCAAGGACCATTACCCACTCCCTTCTATGGAGAAAATTTTGCAAGTTGTGGCTGGCTCCGAGAGGTTTTCACTACTTGATGGCTACTCGGGCTACAATCAGATTATGGTGAAGGAAGAAGATCAGTTCAAGACAGCCTTCACAACCAAATGGGGAACTTATGCATATAGGAAAATGCCATTTGGGTTGTCCAACGCTGGAGCTACCTTCCAAAGAGCAATGGACATGGCGTTCAAAGGTTTGATTAACAACGTGGTGCTGATATACCTTGATGATATCACTTGTTTTTTCAAAGAATGCAGCAGACCACCTCTCTCATTTGAGACAAGTCTTCCAAAGGTGCAGGAGATTTGGAGTGTCTTTGAATCCTAAGAAGTGTATCTTCCTAGCACATGAAGGAAAGCTCCTTGGCCATATTGTCTCCAAAGAAGGATTAGCAATTGATCTAGAGAGGGTTGAAGCCATAAGAGCACTACCATTGCCAAGCCACAAGAAGGCCCTTCAGAGTTTCTTGGGGAGAATAAACTTTGTTCGAGGTTTGTCCCAGATTTTGCAGCCCTTGTCAAACCTATCACCAAAATGTTAAAGAAAAGCATGGCTTTCAAGTGGACAGCAGAAGGCAAGGAGAGTTTTGAAGCAATCAAAGAAGCCATCTCCCAAGCACCAACTCTCATCAACCCGGATTTCTCCAAGGATTTCATCCTCTATGCATTTGGAGGTAATGATACTATTTCTGCCATTTTGGTACAGCAGAACAAGGACAATGATGAGCAGCCAATTGCTTTCTTCAGCCAAAGCCTAGATGACTATGAGGTGAGATATTCTTTTATTGAGAAGCATGTACTTGCAGTAATCAGAAGCTTGAAGAAATTCAAGCATCTAGTCTCAAACAACAAGGTTCAGTTGTTGGTCTCTCATGCGGGAGTAAAGGACTTCCTCCTCAACAAGGATTTGAATGAGAAAAGGGCAGGTTGGATCACTCGTGTCATGGAGTATGACATTGAGATCAAGGTCACCAAGCTGGTAAGAGGAAAAGGATTGTGTGAGCAGCTGATTCTGGGCAAGCAAAAAGGAGTATGCAATAAAGAAGAGGTTGTTTTGACAGTTCAAGACAGCCATGTGCAAGGTAGCACTCAAGAAGAGGATAATGTTGTCCCCACTCCTTGCTGGACCCAAGGTATAATGCACTTCCTAAGCACAGGCCTATGCCCTCCAGAGATGAACAAGACCCAAAGAAGACACTTCAGATTGCAGGTTGTCCCATATGCCATAGTAGACGGTGTTTTGTTCAAGAAAGATGTGAATGGAGTGCTGCTGAGATGCATTAGCACAAATCAGATTCATAGGGTGTTGGAAGAGTTCCATGGTGGACCAGCTGGTGGTCATTTTGCACCAAGAGTGACAGCTCTAAAAATCATGAAGGCTGGTTATTATTGGCCCAAGATTTTCAGTGATTGCTTTGCGTGGATCAAAAGGTGCAAGAATTGTGCATTCTTCACAGGTAAAGAGAGGCTTGCTGCCCTTCCATTGCATCCAATTTCAGTTGACCAGCCATTCATGCAATGGGGTTTGGACTTCATTGGAGTCATTAATCCCAATTCAAGCCAAGGGCATAAGTGGATTTTGACAGCCACAGACTACTTCACCAAGTGGACTGAAGTAGTAGCACTCAAGGAAGCAAATGAGTCTAGCATCTTAGACTTCTATGAGGGGATAGTAACCAGATTTGGCATACCTACTACAATAATCTCAGATAATGCATTAGCATTCATTGGATCCAAGGTGACTGAGTGGGATGTCAAGAACGGGATCTACCTAAGTACTTCATCAAACTACTACCCTCAGGGTAATGGCTAGGCTGAATCTACAAACAAGAACTTGTTGAGGATCATTAGGAGGACTCTTGATGAGAATCAGAGGTCTTGGCATACCAAACTGAAATCAGCCTTATGGGCTGATAGGATAACTCCCAAGAGATCCACAGGTAACTCTCCATTCAGGCTTGTTTATGGAAGAGAGGCAATCTTGCCCATGTCACTTGAGTTGCCAACATTGGAACTCATGAAGTAGTTAGAGTTGCTAGAGTTTGGGCCCATGGAGGTGAGATATGCAGAGTTGATGGAGCTCCAAGAGATCAGAGATCAGGCATCCCAAGCAATGGAGAAGGATCAAGCTTTGATCAAGAAGACCTTTGATAGGAAGGCCAAGAGTAGATCTTTCCAAGTTGGAGATCTAGTGTTAAAATGGGATGCAGATAGAGCAAAACCGGGAAGGCATTCAAAATTTGATGCCATTTGGAGTGGCCCATACATGGTCACAAAGTGTAAGGACAACAATGCCTTCCAATTGTCTTCATTGGATGGCGAAGAACTGCAGATTCCAGTCAATGGAATCTATCTAAAGCATTGCTACTAAAGGGAAATTCTCCACCTTGTAAATATTAGCTTAGGTTTTCATTCCTCCAAGTGCTTGTGCACATTGTTTTGTTGTAGGTTGTTTTGCTTTCCCTAAGTGCTTTGGCACAGGCTTGCTTGTCCCTGGAGATGTTTTGCAGTCCTTGCTTCCATCAGGTGATATTCCATCTTCCTCCTTGCAACATTCTAAGTCAGTTGGGGTTTCGAACAAAAAATTTGATGACTCCATGCCCAATGGGCTGCTTCAGGCAACTGGTATCTTCATCTAGCAGGCAGATGACCCCTCTGAGTCACCAAAATTGTTATCCAAAATGTCCCCCTACTCATTTTCTGGCTAACTCCTTTCATCTTTCCTTCTCTTGTGCCTCAGACATAAAAATTTTCCTTTTAGGCACTCAAAATCTTCTAGAAATGGCACCATTGGATAGAGCTCTCTCTCAGCTTTCCAGAAAGGTAAATTTTTCCTCCTAACTCCTCATATTTTTCAAGTTATGGCTCGACGGAGTTTTTGTGGGAAATTTTCCCTTAGGAGGCCCGCGGCCAATAGGAAGCCGCCACGTGTCCCAGGAAGTGGCGGGGAAAAGAGAAGAACTTAGAAAATTTTCCAAGTTTTGGTCAAAATTTTCAAAGGTAAAATTTTTCCCGCAGGCCCGCGGACGAATCAGGAGCTGCCACGCATCCAGGGGCGAAAATTGGAAAATTTGGCTAAGTGTTTGCGCAGGGAAATTTTGGAGAGATGGCCCCGCGGCCAATTAAAACAAGACACGTGTCCTAAGGGACCGGAAAAGTGGGGCGCGGAGGGGAGTTAGAAATTTTGGCAAAATGTTTCACCAAAAAATCCAAAAGTAAATTGTGATCCACCTACCCGCCGATGAACCAGAACACGACACGTGTCACCAGGAGCCGGAGTTTCAGAGGGCGGAGGAAAAGTTGAAATTTTGGCAAAGTGTTTTGCCGAAAATCCAAAAGGTGAAGTTTTGGCCCACTGCCCCCACCAACGAATAAGAACGTGCCATGTGTCCCAACCAGGGCCAGGCGCATGGGAGAACTTGGGAAATTTTCCCAATGGGAAAATAATGGAAAATTCAAGAAAAAAGGCCCGCCCCCCTTATTGCGAGCCAATAGAATCTCGCCACGTGTCTAGTTGGGGCAAAAAATTCAGAGCAAGCCCGCATGGGAATTTTGGAGGGTCAAACCCGCACCTAATGGGGTTTTGACATGTGTCCAAGCCAAAAATATCAAGCGACCCATGAAAATTCAGGAGAGACAGGCCCGAGCCAATCACATCACGCCACGTGTCTTCACCTCATCGGCCGACATGGGAAATTTTGAAAAATTTTCCAAAGGAAAAAATGAAGTAAAATGGAGCAGGAAGGGCCCGCGACCAATTAAAACGTGCCACGTGGCACCTAAACCAGCGGGGCACGGGGAATTTTTTGAAAATTTTCCAAATGACCAAAAAGGTAAAAAATTCAAATTTTTTGCCCACCGACCCGATTTGGCCCTGTTTTGCCCTAAATTTTCAAATCACCATATCTTTCGATCCAGAGCTCGGATTTTCGCGTTCTTTATATCAATGGAAAGATGGTGAAATTATCTACAAGATTCCATGGTCATTTTTGCATTTTGGTTCAGTTTGGAGAGAGAAAATCAAGAAACGTCTCTGGCACGTGGTAATGGCCAGAAATGACGTTTCAACAACCAGTTTTAATGCAAAATGGGTCGCATTCTTCTTCAGCATGGCCAAAAATGTCAGGGCATGGGTCTGTAAGGACGCCCATGCTATTTTAATGCATCTTCATTCAATGGGGAATGGCTCCCACATTTTTTACACGTTTTCTCTCTCCTGGGCTCGACCCATGCATTGTAAAAGCTAGATTTGGCTCATTTTTTGAGGTTGAACATTTTTTTGGATAGCAAGCTTCTTCTTTCACCTTCAACAAGTGATTTTTGCAAGTATCAGACCTTCTTCATGATTGTAACAGGTTTCTGCCTCTTTGATGTTGCAAATGCAAGGATTTTGACAGTGAAAATGACAAAGTGCACTCGTGATCAATTTTCAGTCCTTTGTTTGTATTGTCTTGCTTCATTTCAGACCTCTAATTGCATCTTATCATCTTGTGTATGATGTTTCATGTTGCATTTCATGAAATTGTGTCAATTTGCATGAACAAGAAGTGTTCACCACTCCTTTGGTGTATCACCTATTAGTTTAGTTTCAATTTTTGCACTTTCTATCTCTGTCTCCTTGGAATTTAGAGTAGGATTAGGATTCAAACCTCTGTAATTGTGTAAATAACAGATCTGATCAGAGGAGTTTGAGGAACCAGCCTCTAATCTAGAGATTCCTCTCTCATTTTACAAGTCCCACACTTGGAGAGAGGTTTCAATGTTTGCAATCACACTGGATGCCCGAAACATCAACTTAGAAACCTGATTTGCAGTTATGGTTGGGTAGCGCTTGATGTGTTTGTTCTTTATGTTATTATGGTTGTGTTGTGCATCTAGTGTCATATTTTAATTTGCATGTTCTTCTTAGGGGGTGCGATTGTCTTATATGATGTGGAACAACCTCTTGTGATCCTTTGTGTTGTCCAATAGTTGTTCCAAAAATGAAAGTTCAAAAAAATATTCTCAAATTTTTGCTCTTGTTTTTGGGTTCCATATGGGTGGATGCTATAGTTGGTATCAAAGCAAAGGTTCATACTCTCAAACCTTTGGGACATTTTGGTGTTGTGATGGACTATGCATGATGGTGGAGGAGTTGGAAGAGTAATGTGTTAATTTGTTGTGATGTGACAAACTTGGTACTTGTGATAACATGAATGCACTTGTTGTGCATACCACTTGGTGTGGGCTTGTAATGATGTTGATGTGATTCTTGATGAGAGTTCACTCTCTCTCTCTCTCTCTCTCTCTCATGTATTCAATGTGAATTTCAAGTGTGTTACCACCTTTGCATGTAAAAGAAATGTCATTATGACTACAAAGTGTTGTGATGATTTTTATCTTGTGAACTTTTATATGGGTACTATTGTGTTGTTTGACAAAAGTCTATCATCGTGAGATATGTCTTATCATATTTCCACCATGTTGTGATGTAAGTCACTATATGCGACATACATTATACTCATACGATACGTGACAGTGTCAGGTTGAGAGTTTGCGACAAATGGTGATTTTATGACCCCTAATGTATTGTACTCATACTCTTAGTGCGCTATGTAGAAGTGTTGTGTATTGTAAGTTATGGAATTATTGTTCTATTATACCTCATAAATTTCACCATGTGTAAGACGTTATGGATTTTGTGCAAATGTTTTATTGTTATAGTAATGTGGTTATGTGTATATTGTGTACCCTACACTAACTAACCCTAAGGGAAGTAATCAGTAAAAGTGTATGTATGGAGTGAGAAAAGTGGACCGTTGACCATTTGACTTGAGTTGAGTATGACCCAGAAGTGGAATCTAACATAGACTTGAAAATCCACTTCTATTTATTTGGTATGTATGGCATTACTCCGTGGGAGCCATGCATATTATGTTGTGTAGACACCTTAAGCTCAATAAATGGCAACATGTACCTCTTTATCTCTCTTTGTAACTAGTTGTCTTATAGACAACCTTGTGTGATTACGACTATGTTGAGCCTTGTGGGAGTTTAGAGGTGATGATTCCAATAGAGACTATGGTAGTACTTGATTTTGATTAGTTATTATTTATATTTTGCAAGCTAAAGCTCGATATCCAGTGCCAACGAACTTGATGAGTACCCCTTTGGTGGCCGTAGAAGGGCCACATAGTGATCGTAATGTGATATTTCTATGTTTGTATTTTATTCATAATTGACATTATTCTCTTTTCTTGTAAGAACCAGCAATTTTCTTGAGTGATGTATCTTTAAATCTTTGGGCATTTAATTGGTTTTGTGCTAACAAGAGGCTTTTGCATTATTGCGGTTGTTTAGCCATTTATTTTTCTTAGTTTGAAACTTACTTTTGGAGCTTAATTTTTTCTAGCCTAGCCCAAGGCTTGGGATTTGTTTTCGCTTGGCATTTGAATCTGATTGTTATGTTGGTTCTAATATTATTATGTGTTGGATCGGGTCATGGGATTCACCATGGAGTGGTTGGACCTATGGACCCACTTCGTTGTATGGGGGTACGCCCCAAGGGGGTCATAGGATGTGCAAAGATTGAACCATAGGTTACTATGCCACTTAGGTGAAGGTGGCGAGGATCTATGTTGCTAAGGCCATAGTGTGACCCGACTTTATTAAATGGAGAGATAAGGTGATGGGGCTGTTGGTGAGTGAACCAATGTGGAGAAATAAGGAGATGGGCCTCTATGGTGAGCGACCCAACATGGAGAAATAAGGTGGCCGAGGCTCTATAAAGTGAGTGACCTTGATTGGTTTTGCACTACAATTCTTTCTCTATTGGGAGGCATATGGAGTAGTTTTGGGAGGCATATGGAGTTGTGTGGAAATGTCTTATTCTTATCTTGAGACTATGTTTCATTGTTTAAAAATATAACTTCTCCCTTTTGTGACATCTTATCATTAGGCATTCTTGCATATGAAGTGAATATATTCAGTCATTGTGAGACATGACAAAATTTATTAACACCTTCACACATGACCTTACCGCCATGAGAAAAGGTATATAAAAAAAATACTTTGTGTATACCAATCCTTAAAGGAAATGCTTGTAGCTAATCATTCTTACAATGTCTTGCAAGATGAAAATAACCTTCTATACTTGAAAACCACATATCAATCTTTGTATTAGAAATATTTTTGTCATGTTCAAACAATTGGAAATAATCGTATATCACACTCCTTGCATTTTAGTTCTCGTATATGCCTTTTCACTCCTCTATGTATCACCACATGTGTAAAATGAACTACCACCTCCAACCCTTCAACCAATTGGAAACTTGAAAACTATGTGTTTAAACAATGAAAACTTGTTGGCTTATGGTATTTGATTATTTTGGTGTATGACAATGACTTCTATTGCATATGTTATGGGAGGTGGTGGATCGTGCTAAGTACTTTAGGATATGTTATTACTTGATATTGCTTGGATCACGGATCCCATTTGGGAGTATTGATGTTGATATGCCTTATTGTGGTGTTTATGTTGATCGATGAGTTACTCTTGTGAGTCATGTTATGTACCGTGATGTTTGAGGCTTGATGTTCCCCTTTGTTGACATGTGTTGTTGGATATTAGCTTGACAATGTGTGGGTATAGTCGTGGTTTTGAGTCATGTGATATCAAGCCAGTTGTATAGTTATTAGTGTGATGCTTCATTGTTTGTTAGTCATATGTGTGTGTTTGGTCTATGCCAGAGGATTAATTGTTGGAATTTATATGTTAGGTGGACTACTTGTTGTCTTTCCATGGTGGAGTTAGAGGTCTTGTGATGTGGTTCATTCATGAAAATGTGCTAAAAATATGTTATGTGGTTGTTAGTATTTTGATTGGGACCTTGTGCGACATTGCGATGTCAACTATTTTGGGTAACCTACCAGAAATTTGAGATTGAAATATTTAACAAGTGATAACTTTATGAATGCTGGACAAGTAATTTGGACAATCAACACAACTAATAAATAGTGAATACCCTTATGAGAAAACACATGCGAGTGTGTTTTGCAATGAATATCAAAATTTGGGATCTGAACCCACTATGGATTTGAGTCGTTGGATTAAGAGGTTTTATAAGCTTGAAAACTAAGAAAAGGTTTTAAGGAAAAGATAAGTTGAGTAATAAAATAACGAGTAATGTCAATATTCACAGAACATAAGAAAAATGAGAAAATTTAAAACCATGCTTAACTTGTCGGGCAGCTTTTGCTTACTAAGCAACATAGCTTTTTCTTTTTCGCTAATCTAAACCTGCCGTTGTCGATTTTCCGTGCTTTCTTGATCCTCTTAGTGCCTGGAGTGTGTTGCATCATGGATGATGCTTTTGTAAGGGGAGGGAGATGTAGTGCCCCTCCCGTTACCACCGCCTCGATCATAATTGCGTGGGCTCGAGTTGGTCTTGGTTCGAGTGGGTTCATTGTTCTAGCATCATGTCTTTGGTGTTAGGGATAATTCTTAAAATGATGGTAGCATTTAAATTAAGCTTTTGCGTTAATAAAAATAAGGGCATTTTTTGAAGTTTCCTTTCTCGTAATAACCTTTTGGAACCCTTGACCATCCCCGTATTGTCAAATTGTGAGGTGAAGTCATTCTTCTCGCAACTCATCCAACTCGAGATCATTTCACGAACCTTGAGTTTGAAATATTAATAAATTTATTTATAATGATAAACGCCAATTTTAATCAAACGTATTTTGTTATCAATAAAAGGAATTCACTTAATTTTCAAATGAAATTTATTTCGTAGTAAGTGGCGTGTCGGGAAATGGTTAAAGTTTTGCTTAAATCAAATTTAAAATTAAGAAAAATAAATCATTAAATTAGCTCAATGAAAGAGCACTCATTTAAAAAAAAAAAAAAATTCTTTTATCCTAAAATCTCTCCAAATTTATTTTGGAGTTTGAGCCAAACCCATTTCAAGAGGAATTAATGTAAATCCTTGGATATTGTCTTTTTGGTTTGTCGTGAGTGAATTAATAAAATTATTCTTGGTTTTGTAAGCTTCCAGCCATGAGAAGATTTTTGGAAAAATCTGGTAAGAGAATGTAACTATGGGCATGCATATGGTGGTTCAGAATATTTCCATGATTTAGTAAGATGGTGGAATGCCATGATTTCCTGGTCAGTTGTTTGATTTTTGCTTTGTGGTGGAATCAAACCTTGCAAGATGTACGAAGCTTTGTTGAAATGGCCCTTAGAAACTTGCAACAAATGCCATTGGTAGGTTTAAAGCAAACTCTACTCCATTTCCCAAAGATTTCCCCGCCCTACCTCTTCTTATCGCCTAATCGGTGTTTAAGTGGAGCTAGTATACAAGGTATGGACGTGGTTTGGTTTCCTTGGAAGGAGGATTTTCTTTAATTAATTTCCTTAGGGAAACTTTGGGTGTTGCAAACGTGGGGGGGAGGTTTTTGAAAATTTCTTGGCCACGAGGGAATTCAACCCATTTGACCCAAAATCTTATTTATCTACTCTCCTGCATGCATATATGTGTGCAAATTTTATAGGTAGCATAACCCATGTGGGTTGTTTATCAAATGCAAAAGTCTTTGGGTCAAGCGTGGATCGGGGTTTTGGGACACCAGAGTGGTTTGGAATGGCCTTGCACAGGGAATTTGAGTTGTTAGTTTTGGTGTCCCCAAGATTTCACCCTGAAATCTGGGACTACTCCTTTTTAAATTTTTCGTTCTTTTTAAGTAACGGGTCACATTTTTGTGTTTTGTTTTTCTCGTTGTCAGCATACGTTGCCCAAAGGTATCCCCAGAAGGTCATAAAACCACGTTCCTCAAATACCGATATGCAAAAGCTCACTCAATTCCTTCACGACTTTGTCTGAAAGCATTTTATTTATTTTATATTAAATAAATAAAGTTCTTTTAAAAAATAGATTGAGCTAAAATTCGAGAATTTGGGTTATATAAAGCACTTCACCCCATCATTGTTACCACACCAGTATTACTTTCACCAGGGAAGAGTTTTACACTCTAGCCAATCGGAGAATTCTTTTCGAGCAATTGCCCGCAGCTTCTTTCAGGTATTTTTGTTTTTATTTATTTCTTGTGTTTTGGTTTTTGGTCTTTCTCCATTTTTCATCTGGCAATCCCCGTAGCCTATTCTTTCTTCCTGCCAAACCTTTTCCCAAGTTTGGGGTTTTGAAAAGCTATCCAGTGTTTTTAATTGTCAATCAATTTGTCTGTCAAAGCTTGTATTTGAAGGTAACCAGATCAAACAAGAGGAAAGCTCAAGATTTTTTCCTTGTCTGAGGTTTAATCTAGGTTGAATGATTAAATAGATCGTGGATCTGGAAGAGTTTGTCTTCCTTTTGCAGAGCAACCATGGCCAAGGAAGAAAACGCAGCATTCTGGAGGGTCATTCAAGGGGCAAAATCACTCAGGTAATTGCGTCAAGGATCAAAGCAGAGTCTTCTAGTGCAAGTCGTGGTTTTTGGGAAGCAAATAACTAGTGCAAGTCATGGATTTTGAGCTGCCCTTCCACTCTAAGTTCCACACAGGTTTAAGGCAAGACGTTTAAGTGCAAATCGTGGTTTTTACAAGTCTACCTCTCCTTTCTAATTTCCACACAGCCTTTTGTAAAGAGTTGGAAATATTTAAAAATGACTTGCGTGAATGATAGCTGCCCTTCCTTTCCATTTTTCTCGCGAAAATTTAAAAGAGAAGTTGTTGCCTTCCACTTTAGAAATTCACGCCAACACAAGCTGCCCTTCCTTTCCATTTTTCTCACGAAAATTTAAAAGATAAGTTGTTGCCTTTCATGTCTTGTTTTTATGTTGCCTTGACTTAAGGATTTCCACGCAAATGTTAGGAGAAAAATCCCATGCAAGTCATTGATTTTCAAGGTGCTTTCTCTTTCCAACTTCCACGTAAAACTCAAGTGCAAGTCGTGATTTTTAGAACTGCCTTCCACTTCTATTTTCCACACTGCCTTCTCCTTTATGTTTTCGCAATATTAGAGGAAGTTTGCAAAACAAGTCGTGAAGTTTAACTGCCTTCCAACTCCAACTTTTACGACAAAAATCAAGTGCAAATCGTGATTTTAAGAGTTTCCCTCCATGTCTTATTTTCAGGTACCTTCCACTCAGATTCCACGCAGTTTAAGTGCTTTAAATTTGCCTTTCATCTTTGTTTTTTACATTGCCATTCCTTTATACTTTCCACGCAAAAATTAGAAGAAGGAATTTGCAAGCTAAAGCATGAATGAGAGCTGCTTTCTCTTTCCAATTTCTTTATTGCCTTACTATTTTCCATGCAATTCTCCTAGTGCAAGTCGTTGAAGTACAAACTGCTTTCTTCCTTCAAATTCAATGCAACCCTTTTGCAATAAGTGAAAATTCACTTAAGTTTTGTCAGGAATTTTAAAAGCTTGCCTCCTATGTTCCAAATGCAGCCCATGTGTAAGTCATTGCATGCAAAGTCCATTTGAAAAGCTTGTGCATATGCTCCAAATCTTCCAAATAAGCCCACATTGAGTATACTTATATTTTCCTTCACCCGAAGTGATTCCCAAAATTCAAAATTGTTCATATGCAATTAAAAATAAAGGGTGATGAGTTTTGTTTGAATTGCGCTAACAACAAACATTTCAATTTGGTGCACATATTGAGAATTGCAAAAGCTTTAAGGATAAAAGGGGAAGACAGGTTAGAGGCAACACCCACAAGGAAATCATGGTCAACTGCTCCCAGATCCAGCTTTGGTGAGAATGACAGAAAAGAGTCAACCTCATGTGGAAGAAAGAGCTTCTCATATTTAAGGCAGAAGTATCATTCATATCATTCATGAGGCGTATACAATACATGTTGGATTAACATACGTAGTATGGAAAAAGAACAAGACCGAGAGTGTTGCAGTAGAATCAGAATAACTTCTTTTCTTCTTTTCTTCTTTCTTTTTCTTCTTCTTTCTTATTTTCTTCTGATTAAAGTAATTGAGTAATCAATTAAATTGTAAAACTTAAGTGATTGGTTTAAAAGTCGTTACTTTAAGTTACTTGGAAGAAGTCAATTACTTAGAAATAGGTGTAAGCAGATATGCAAAATAAAGGTTCTATTTTTAGTTGTAAGGCATGCATGTCATGCAAAGAGGAATTCTAAGGAAATAATACTAATCTGCTTTCCTTCTACGGCTTCCACATGCGTGCAGCTTCATCGAGAGTTTACTATTTGTAATTGCTCACTATGCACTATAAATAGAGGAAGATCCTATGCGTTAAATGATCGAAAAGATCAATAATCATAACTTGTTCATCAGAACTTGTTTAGCAGAGGTTTTTGTAGCTAGAGCATTCTTGAGTTTTCAAACTTTGTGTTGGATCCTTTGATGTAATTTCTGTGAAAGTTGTGGATTGAATAAAAGGTGGATTTCCAGAGAACTTTGTGTCTACAGTGCTTTGCTGATCACTTTTATTTAAGGTTTTAGATAAACTTTGTGTTATCTTAGATCTAGGTTAGAAGTTGTTTCTTTCCCTTACTGTTGAATGTTGTGATTTTTCTTTGTTTATTTAATTTGTGTGGATGAGACCAACTCTGATAGCTATTGGTAAATTCAACACATCTTCCTTTTTTTGTACCTTATTTCTATTTTTCCCACTTCTACAAATATTCCATCATATCTCGCTTACTTGTTGCCAAATTTCCCCGGTCAGAGTTTCACGAGCTGAAGTAATTAAAGTAAAACCCCTGAAAGTAGTTATTAGATTCACTTTCAAAAAATAGATAAACATTTTACACGGGAGCCTCACTGTTAAATGAGGGAGATTTATCTCATGATTGCTTAGGTTTTAAGCTATGCATAAAATCTAGCCAACAAGTTAAAATGCCTCAAACAAATGTGGCCATGTGGAATGTTGTTTAAAATTTGAGATGCCACATAGAGGAGTATCTTAGACTCACAAAAGCAACAAATCATTTGGAAAATTTACACATTTTGGTGTGGTCATGTGGGCACCAATAATTGTAGGATTTGGATTAAGAGGGCATGCCCTTCCAAAGAGAGCTTCGAGTCGATATTTTTTTTCCCGTGGTAGCCGAAAGTGCCTTGTTAGCCATGTATGCCAAATGGTGGGAGCTTGAACAAGGCACATGATTTGTTTAGCTAAATGCCTGAAAAGTGTGGTCTCATGGACTATGCTTGATTGTTGACTGCACACCAAATGGGGTAGTTGAAATAGAACTTGGAAACTTCAGTAAAATGTGCATATATTGGTGAAAAACTAATCTCCACATCCATTCCATTTTACTTCTAGCCTCGTGGCAAGCCGGGAAGGTTAGAGCAAAGGCATGGCCATGCGTTAATATTTCATGGAAAGCTAGATTGTTTTAAAATGTTGTCCGGTGTCCGGTTGTTTGTAAACGATGGGAAGCGTGATCAATGCTCGTGAACCATTTTGATGAAAACTCGCTTCAAAATGCATGGTCTTGGCACAAGGCAAAATAAGAGGTTTAGAACAATTATGGATAACCTTCAACCATCATATGTGGTGACAATGAATTGTGCAAAATAGGTATGGATTTTACCTTCTCCGTCATTTAAATTACGCACTCTATTGTTCTAATGTGGTTGGGTTTCAAGAATATTTGGAATAAATAAATAAATAAATACATCTCATACGGATGTTTCAACTTTTACCATTTATGAAACCTTCAAAATATAGAAAATTTAGCCTGGAAATTATGTGTGCATGGAGTGCCACACCCAAATGTACCATTGAATTTAGAACTTCTAATTTGATCCTAGTAACATAGAACACCGAGAAAAAATTAACCTCGGCTTGTTGAATTCTTTTTAATGCCTTTCCGAGTTGAATCTTGAAGCCCATTTTAATATTTTAGCTACTTGTGATGTCAAGCTCAATTTAATAAAATACACTCGATTCCGGTCATAGCAGATGCCCCTCTCGCTCGAGCCAAGCGTAAAACTACCACCACCTACCTTTAGATCGGCCAATAGAAGAATTGTAACCAACTCTCGCTTATGCAAAACACTATCGGTGATTAGTTTTGTGAGTGGGTTTCGAGGCACTTCTGCTATGTGTGACAAAAAAATTAGTTACATTTACGATTATTAGCCCCAGAGATACCCTTATAACTAGAGCATTTTTCGTCGTATTCAACTTTTGTCCATCAAGGATAAAGTCTATGTATATAGGGGAATAATTTGATTTGTCCAAAATTGTTCTCAACTCAACATGAGTGTTTTGGGACCCAGCTAAATTGTAAGCACTTTGTTGTTTTGGCCGGCTTCTTTTCCTAACTTGCTACTTTAGCTAGAAAATCCTTGGCGAGAGTCCCGCTTGACTTCTAACCACGCATGTACATCAAAACTCATATGGAAATAGATTGTGGCATACCTTCAACACAATTGTCACATTAGACACAATTTTCCACCAAACAAGATACTAGTTCATGCCAAATAACTTTGCGTAAACTATTGACACACATCATAAATGCATAGCCAACCTTAGAAGACTCAAAACTTCTAATGTCTTGTAACAATACTTCATTATCTCTTTAAGACCAAAACATCTTTCAAGCGTCAACCCATTTACTTGCAACTAACAATTTGGTCAGCTTGCACCAAAAAAATATGTTAAAATTGTTTGAGCATGTAAATCACCTAGTGCAATGCAAAAGCAAGTAGATGAAGTACCTTTCATTAGACTATATTAAAGACCAATTAGAGGTTTAAGTCCTTTTACGCAACGATAATAAGTTATGCTCACTTCCAACTTGTGGGTCATCAGTAAGCCTCTATCGATGGAGCCTGGGCAAGTTGTTTATGTTGAGTTCATACTACGCCAAAACCTCTAGATCTTCCATTGAATGTGGTTGTTAACTTCACTATGTTGTCCTACCACAGGGATGTACTCAATCCAAAATGTGTTCCAATCGCACCGATAATAATATGTGGAAATCATAAGCAAGTTCCATCAAGATGCATAGATTAATAATTCATAAATCACAAGGTTTATTGTTACAAAGGGAAACATTTGTCATCGACAACATTGATCGGCAAGGCTTGACATTCAAAGCAATATCAAGAGTTAAGTTAGTACAAGACTTCTACATCTCCCCTCCATTTTCATTCGAACACTATGTAAGGATGAAAGATCATGCATATGTCAAGAATAGAGAGCACATCAAGGAGAAACATAATTTAAAATCACTCTTTCCTACCAATGTGCCCACCAATTGAAGCACTTCCTCCCATTTACAACTTGTTTGTTGTATATTTTAGAATTCAAATATGCCTTGCTATTGTTATTCTACAAATTCTGCACATGTACTCACCTCGTAATTTCGATGTAGTTCTTTCTGTGAAACTTACATTTCATATCCATTACATTGCTTTGGTAATTACTTTTTGTTTAGAACAAATTAATAAATGATTTCATTTTAAATTGTAAATAAAAACATAAAAGTATAGCATACTTTCAAATGTCTCACGCCATGCAATGTGTGCATCATCAGATGCAACCCCTTGAGTGATCACACACTCCTTATTTCAAAATGAGGTTTTTCATTGTGCTCATTGCTCAAGCCTACTCCCATAAGAATAATGTTTTTTGAAATAATTCATTCAAAAGCGTTTTTGTTTTCCATATATGGGTGTTCATCCATTCTCTCCTCAATATTGGTGTGCCCTTTCAAACTTTAAGGGCAATAATTAGTATATATTTGTCACAAAGGTAAACCATCCCTTTGTTATAGCCTTTGTATGTAGTGTTATTTTTGTTTCACACTAGTTATAATTATATTAATGGTTTTCCACCTCCGATTTTCTATTTATGTTTTGTACCATTTTAGGTTAAGATTTAATCATGGATTTAAAAGGTCAAAATCATTGATTTCATACACAAAGTGACCATGAAATAACTCTTGCTTTTCTAGATAATATTTATTACTAATTACAAGTTGATTTCTCATGTGACTTTTGTCATTTTTTAAATTGTACTACCTCAAAATAATCAAATGATGTTTTTATGTAGGGGAATATGAATAGTGGTGTCTAACCGATGATTGTCTCATAAATTAAATAATTGAAGCTTGCAATTTTATTATGTTGTTAGATCTAAGGGAATGAACACCCTTTGAACATTAGGTTAATTAGCATATGCCTTACCATCGATACAACATAAATTGAGCAAAGGATATTTTCAGGAGAATATACTCATTTTTCTTTCCTTGCTTCATTTTTGTAGGTATAATTATATGCACATATTTTAGCATGTATGTTTCTTATGAGCAATAGAAAAATGAAATATTTTTTTAGGGAAAAAAGACTAATAAATCTACAAAGAATTGTTTCCAAAGTGAAAACTAAACTAAATTCGATAGTAGCACCTTAGGATGTTCTTTTGCAATTGGTTCTTCTACCTCTATAAGTTGCTCACTCTTAGACTTTGTCCCAAAGACATTCTTTAAATAAGTAATGTGATTGATGTTTCAAACTACAAATAATGATCGACACACAATTAGATACCTATTTTGACATGAATGCATATATTGTTTTTTAACATTCTTTTATTATTCCATTTTTTTCTTGTATAGCTCATTAAAGAGGCTTTGAGGCCCCCTCTTACTTATTCTATGTTGATTGTAGTTATAGTCCCATTAACCTATTTGGTCATTTGAGAACATTAATACAATTTATTTCTCTATCTTCATGGACTATAATCAAATACTAGAGTCTGGCTCCTTGCTTTGGTCATATATGTATATGGTCCTCTTCTTTATGTGCTTTTTTAGTTAAATAAGGCATAATAAATACGTGAAAAAGTAGAAATGACATTATAATTATATTTTATTGAAAAACTATGCAATTTATTAAATTTAATGGGACATGGAACAAAATAATTATAAATGCCTTTACACTTGTTAAAATATTATTTTTCTGACATAGATTTTCCAAAAATTATAAAAGAATAAGGTTAAATTTGTCAAATCATTATCAATGACCAATAGAAAAGTAAAAATTCAAATTTTTAAGTATATTATTAAATTGAAAATATGATATTTGCATGTAAAATTATAAATAGTAATGAGGGAAAAAAATATTTGTTTCAAGTAATAGACAAAAGCTCACTAATCGAAAAGTGGTTACTATAGTTACCTTGCCTATGGCAGAGTCTAATAACTCTTTGCTTAATTTGCATCTTAACATGTCTAACAATTTGTAGAGGTTGATTTTAGTTTGCTTTGTTTAATTTGATATGTACTTGCAAACAATGCAAACCTCAGCTCTGAAATTTTTACCCCTCTTTTCAATATCAATATAAATATTTCCTTTTGATTAAAAAAAATAAAGAGAGGTGTTTGTTTTCACGAGTGTGCCCAAGAAAATCTAATCCTACTATGTACATTGTATGCTCTAATTTCTTCTCTATTTTTTGAAGCTATGTTTTCTTTGGAAAGAATTAATTCTCATATAAGATGATATTACTTTTTAATTAGGCCTAGTCTGCAGGAGGTATTCCGTTCTAAATAAATTTTCTGACCTTCATTTCATTGTCAATTTAAAAATCTCAGGTCTTATATTAAGACTGCAAATATACGTATAATTGTGTGTAATCAAGTAAAAAATATAAAGAAACTCATTGCTCTATTGTTCAGAGAGGAAGCTGAATCTCTGGATGTACAAATATATATGATTCTGCACCAGAGAGATCAAAATGTCAAATCAGTCGCATGTTTGAATCAGTTAAAACACAGATATTGAAACTTGAAAGCACTGTCTAACATGAGAAACTCCAAATCTTGTAGAGTCCAACGATGCTCTTAAAGAAATGTAGTATTAACTTGAAAGCACTTTCATCATGAGAAACTCCAAACTTTATATGAGTTCCACGATGCACTTAAAGGAAAGTAGTTTTTAACCATGTTAAAATCATTCCTACTTCTATTACTCAAGAAACAACTGGTAAACATATTACTAAGGCTACAATCTGCCTGTCCTTTTCTGTAAATTACCTCACATTGAGAGAGCATTAGTAATATGTGCTGCATTAAAAGATAGCATTCTTAATATAATTCTAATAAAAACAACTTGAAACCCAAACGAAACAAAATTTTATAAACCTAGCAAAGACCCAAAAGCATATAAAAATTTGCCTAAAATATTTCTCAGCTTGGAACACTTATCGAGCCAGGTTTTAACTTTTAAGGAAAACTGTTCAGAATCAAGAAGAAAGTAATTTTACACCTGGTGATTTTAGGCCTCTTTGTTCATAAGATCATACAATGCACAGCCGCCTTCGTGACAACCTGGCATCTTTGATGCAGCAGTTGCTAAATCACACTGAATGGTAAAAGGAATTCATTCTCAGACATCATCTAATTCAATTTGTAAGTATTAAGGAAATTCTGTAGGAAATATTTGTATGCTAATATCCAACAATGTTAGGTATAATCAATCTTAGTAAAAAATGTAATACCTTAGGCACTATACATAGCTCCGTTGATTCATAACCATCCTTGGCTTTTGAATATAAGCTCTGGATATCTGATGAATTTAGATTGCATTTGATGTAGAAGAAAGCAGTTGGTCGGACATTAGTCTCTCTCCGAGAAATGCCAATAAATATTGGATCACTCTACAGGATGATAAATAATACCTTGATGTGTGAGATAAATATACTGCATATCTTGAAACTCAAGTATAGATATCACTAGAGATACTAGATCATTGACGAGAAATCAAAAGGAAAGCAGGAAATCTGTTAAAGGTGCAGCAAGGATTTAGTCTTACAGACAAGATAAAGGATAACCACTAAATGATTACAAGCAATTAGTAATTATATACTGGAGCATGCAACAACACTCTTATTTGGACAAATACCATGAAGATCACGACTTCAAAATACAACTTTGTATAATATCAGCAGATATAAAGATTATAAGTTAAGTTTCTACACTCTTTTATTGGAACAAATACAGCGAAGATTGTGACGTCAAAATACAACATTGTATACTATCAGGAGATATAAGGATTATAATTTAAGGTTCTCTCTTAAGTGGTACCATCCTATAAACTTACTTGGATGGAAACTAAGAAGATGGTCTTGTTCCTACACTCAGTAAACTACTGCAACCAAAAGCTTGGCATTCAGTGAAGAGTTACCATGGTCCATTCACGTGCAAAAGAATAAACGCAATCATAAAATTAGACAATGTTCCACTCTTAAATGAAACATTTGCCTCTGTGAAACCCCCTTTTGGTTGAGAAAGCATTCAGCTTATGTAAAACCTTATGGCTATCAATGTAATACTTATAGTCTAATACAACAGTCACCATGGGGCAGATATGGATAAGGGCACGGGGTTCGGGAAGGTGGATGCCATTTTTTTCAAAATAGGGTACAGGGTACTTGGAGGCAGAAAAAACAACCATAAATATTAAAATATAAATTTCATAGTAATTAAAATTTTAGATGCATTGACTATGAGTGCAAAATTTCTATAAAATTTAAGACTTCAAAATAATTAATAACTTAAAAATATATTAAAACATAATTTCACTTATTAAATTATTATATGGGCCTAGGGTGTTGTAAATGTTAAAATAACTTAATAGTATTATATTATGAACCCTATTGCAGTAGGAATAGCGCAAATCGAGGATGACAACTGGATATGAAATAAGTAACATGGGAAAAGGGCCGAGAACACAGAAAAGATCAGACTGCCGCATATATACAGGGTAAAGGGATGATTTAATAGAGTTTAGCAGATTGCCCAGGAAGCCTATGTAACTCCATATCCATGGTGGACCTGAAGGACAGATGTGCGTGCTTTTTTGCATTATGGAATTAAAAATGTCTTTTGACCTTCCTGTGAAACACTTGCGTCATTATCATTTAGTTTGTTGTCTGTTCTTGGATAAGATTCTTTAGGTTCACGCCACAAAAGCTTGTTATGATGGATTTATCTCCTGTAAGGTTTCCTGAAGCAATGTTTATGGTTTCGAAGAACCCATGATTTCCTACAAAGAAAATCCTCTGCAACAGTTGTTATTTAATTATTTATGATTTATAAGGCACCTATGTCTTCTATTCTCCAGAGACATCTCCAAGAAATGCCGGGAAACTTAACCAAGTCTCCTGCACCTTGAAGATGTTTTCATAAGTGTTATATATGTATTTATAATTTGCAAGGCAGCTATGTCCCCCAATCAAGAAACGTCTCCAAGAAATGCCAGGAAACTTCGTCTAAGTCTCCTGCTCCTTGGAGATGTTTACAGTGTTTCCACATACGGGAAATGTGTACCAAACTGGAGACATGTCCCTAAGTTCAGGAGATGCGTCATTACTCTGCGATATTGCATTATTTGGCATAAAAGAAGATACAACTACATGTCAAACGGAACTTGTGTCAAGAATTTCAACCTTGCTTTCTTCAAATGGTGACAGAAAAAGTGGACGTGCTTATTTTTCTGCAATTTGTATGCCCAAATCAGCTTAATAGTAATATGTGGACTGCTAGTGAAATCTTTGTTTCCATACAATGGTTGGCACGTGAGTTTCTTGATTTCTGGTCTGTTGTGGAATACTGTTCGCTGTGTCAAAAATAAGATAAGTAGTTGCAGATGGTTGTGTGATGAAGGAGCCTTTATATTGGCATGTCCATATACGGTCATAATGTATTTTTGCTTAAAGAAGTTGACTTGAGGCTTTGCAAAAGAATCAAATACAAGGGAATAATCTAGCTTAACAATGACCAAGAATGTGTACACGCATCGGAAACATCAATAATTTTAAGTTTTTTGGGATCTATGGTAAGTGATTAGTCTCGGGAGACCTTAATTAATAAAATATAAAAAACATAAAGAAATTCTAACCATAATATCAATGTTATGTAAAAATATGTACACTATTAATAAATAGCATGTAAAATAAACAAATATTAACAGAGGTTTAGAGGTGGTTGGGTCACTGGGGTGAGAAATATGTTGGGTTGCCTTGATATTTTCAAGTTAGTTTAGGATAAGCTTGTTCTTTCTTATTTTGTTATGTGTTTTTTTAGTGTTAGTACAGTCTGCCATGGTTCTATCCCATAATCATTAGCCCTTCCTCGCACATCCCCAGAAACACCATCGATATTTCTAGGAAGGACTCGGAAATTCTGAAGAACCCAATGTGTTTCTGATCCATGTGGATCCAAAATGACCTCTACTTGGTCGCATCAATCATTACACGAAGAAGGAAAAATAATACACGAGGTTTTGTCTTTATAGTATCAGACCAGCCGCTTCTCGTGGTGAGTGGCGAGCAGAGAACCGCCGCACCAACCAGTGCAGCAAATTCTAAGACCACCGGTCCACATCAAGCGGGCGGTCCTAGAAGCTCTTTCTCGGATAGAAAACAAAAATAAGGGAAATGAACAGCCCCATAATTTGAGGGTTGTTGTCCGTGTCTCTTCTCTCTCCATGACCTTTCCTCCCATTCTCCAAAGTTGCACTAGAGGACATGAGAAAGGCTATAAATGCATGTTTGTAGAAGAAAACAAGATCATCGACAGCGTGAAAGCAAGTGAGCAAGAAGTTCTTAGTGTCAGCAATTCGTGTTTTGTAGAAGAAAGGAGGTTGGGACAAAAAGCAAACAAGTATTTGGGAGGAAGTGTGATATTATCTACTTCTTCATACTTATTGTACCTCTGCATTTCTATTGTTTTGAATTGGCTAATAAAAGTGGGAAGAAAGAGCAATTCGCCCTTCTCTCGACTAGTTGTTCATGCTTGAGGTTTCCAGGCAAAACTTGTTGGTGTTTGTAGAGTTTATATTCTTTTCTTTCCCCGCACTGTTGATTCGAACGAAGTACAAC
>CM031242.1:994702933-994844414 GCA_018340775.1 Taxus wallichiana var. yunnanensis
CTCACCCAACATTTTGTAGGCTATAAATTTTGCTCCCCGACCTCAAAACGACTCCAATTCTTTTGCGTTGAGAAGGTATTGAAGCTAAGCTACACAATGGTAACATTAATTTTAACTTTGGATATACCAAAAATTTGTGGTTTTTCATTTTTTGAATGGCTTACATACAATGGTTGAACCCCGCATCACCGCATTATCCTCAAAATTGAAATTGGTCCAACAAAACCATCTATTTGACGCTTATTGCATGTTCTGCTAGAGTAGGTATTTACCTTAGCTCATGTTCACCTAGGTAATTTATTTACCTTTATTGTATTTATTCTCACCCACTTATGTGTGTGGATATTTCTTTTATCTTATTTAGATATTAGAGAGATATAGTTCTTTCCTTGATCTATGGTATTGATTAGATCCTTGATGTCTAGTTCTCTCCTAAATCTATGGTCTTGACTAGTTCTTTGATGACTAGTTATTTCCTTGATTTATGGCTTGATCTACGACCTTGAATGGTTCTTAGATTGTTATTCCTTACCTATTTAAGCAAGGCTCATTCTCAATGTATTTCATTGAGTTCCATAATAATATATGATATTGTTTCTCATTTATTTGCAAAGGTTTTATGTAAAGCTATTCTGGTGAATTGCTTTCATCTTATTGATCGTGGTGTTTTATTAGCATCATGTTCTTGGTTTGGTACGATCTGGTTATCATTCCTTTCATGGTATCGTGAAAGGGAGATTCACTTTCACACAATCTAAAAATATTGATTTTTACCTTAAGAGGTAGTTGGATGTGACTTTCTCGAAAACATACACACCCCAGAATAGTAAGTTGTGCAAACACCCATTAAAATCCTTAGCCCTTGGTCATATGGTATGGTCATATGAGGGATTAAAGCTTATGATTCCTACTAGTAGGTGCTTAACTTCAGCCCCCTTTAATTTTATTTGTGTGGTGAAGGCAACAACAATTTATTTTGTTTTAGTGGCAACTAAAATAAATAATAGAGCAAAATATTGAAAAGCTTGTATCTTTTGATCGGTAACTCGGTTTTGAGTGCAATTTTTACAAAAGTGCTTGTTTTTGTGCTCTTTCCATTGGAGTTATTTATGGATGTAATTTTGGCTGAACCCGATGTCCTAAACTTTAGGGAGTTACAGTTTGTACCTATCATGGATTCTAAGAATGATATGATTTTATTTGAAGTATGTGGACTTCAAGAGGATATTGTAAAATTTGTGGAAGAAAATAGATCACTCAAGAAGTGAAATTCTCTTCTACAATCACTCATTCATGATAAGGATACAATAATACACTCCTTGTAGAACAAACTTGCTAGCCTACAACATCACCATCATATTGTGGACAACCATATCCATGCTCCTAGTCCACTTGTAGTTATTGCTCTTGTACCCACTAACATTGATCTGCTAGTCTTTGAGCCTAAACCTGCTTTTGATGCTTCTAAACCTGTGAGGCTTGTTATTGCATGCTCTTCCACATATGTGCCTATTACAGTACCACATGTTGTGTATCCTACTTTTGCTCAGTTGCATGGATTTTTAAGAAGCATACCACTGCATTCAGTTCTCGCATGCTCCATTATATGGGTCTCACTAGAGGAGTCATTGGCAAACATTCACAGGTATTGTTTCCTCTATTCCACATGTTAAGTGGAATTATCATCATGACATTGGTTTTTATCGGATACTTCATTGGGATCACACATTGACAAAGCTCCTTTTTTTGTTCACTCAACTCTTTCTGAGGATCATGAGCAACACATGAGTTTTGCACCTTCACTCAGGATTGAGAAACTTGAGATTTTAGCTATCAGACATGATCAACTTGACACACATTCTGATGTTCTTTTGCATGCACCCATTGTGCATTTTACACCAAGTCATATGCAGGCATCTTCTTCATCCATCCGTGTTGATTTGGGGTGGATATCTGATCACTCGTGGCGCATGAACATAGGCATTCGTTGAGAGGACTCTATAGGCGTGGCTCCTCCACCATTAGGCCTCTTGCTCCACTTTCTATACCTTATGCATTGTGATGCTTCTTTTTTGAGCATTTTTCTTTAACACGTGTAGTGTATCTCTCTTGTTTGTTGAGAGATTTTGTATCTGTATTTTCAACACTTTTGGCATGTTGACAATATCTCTTATGGGGGATCTATTCAGTGAATTCCAGTGTTATTTTGTCAGTGTTCGAGTAGTTGATTTTGGGCAACTCATACAAATTTGTAGCATCACTCCACCCATTCAGCAGTATGGGAGGGTGTGGTGTTGATCCTACTTCTTCAGGTTTCGTGTCTTTGCCTTGTTACCTTGGCTTTTCTTGGATCGTGAAACTCTGGAGTTTGTGTCCTTGCCTTATTGCTTTGGTTATTGTTCTTGGATCGTGGCACACCTATTTGCAGTAGTTGATTGAATTATATTTGGTGTTTTTTTGCACTTTTGACATCACTCCATTGACAGTCTCTTTGTATGGAGCTATTCTAGTGAAACCTAGTGTCAGTTGTTTTTGAATTTTGTGATCAAGCAGTGGATTCAGACCACAGTGCACACCAAACTTCTTCAGCATTGTACAAGTTTTTGAGCCGAGCTTCTTGGGATGCCTTGGAGTAGGTTTTTACTCTCTTTACTTTGTTGTTATTGGTTTTGGGTACCTTGTGGTGTCTTTTTTTCCCAATTATTGTACATGAGTACCTCATTAGGCCTAGTTGTTGGGACTCATACTATGGACATGCCACTTCTATTTTGGTCCCTAGCTTCACTTGAGGGGGTGTTAGAGTAGGTATTTACCTTAGCTCATGTTCACCTAGGTACTTTATTTACCTTTATTGTATTTATCCTCACCCACTTATGTGTGTGGATATTTATTTTATCTTATTTAAATATTAGGAAATATTATCTAATTGTTAGGTATAGTTCTTTCCTTCATCTATGGTATTGAATAGATCCTTGATGTCTAGTTCTCTCCTAAATTTATGGTCTTGACTACTTCTTTGATAACTAGTTATTTCCTTGATTTATGGCTTGATCTATGACCTTGATTGGTTCTTAGATTATCATTCCTTACCTATTTAAGCAAGTCTCATTCCATAATAATATATGATATTGTTGCTCATTTATTTGCAAAGGTTTTATGTAAAGCTATTCCGGTGAATTGCTTTCATCTTATTGATCGTGGTGTTTGATTAGAAAATGTGTTCTTGGCTTGGTACGATCTGGTTATTATTCCTTTCATGTTCTTGTCTCAAATGACATTTGTATCATCATGATCTACCTCCATTAACAAAGTTGGGTCTTCTTATTATGTTGGTACTCCCATGCAACATTGAGTTTTCAGGTATTGTGTCATAATACATGAATTCTTTCCATGGGACTACTTGTGTCCTTTGTTTTCCCTTGCATGTGTTATTACTTAGGGCATAATTTTAACCCTTGTTGTTACAACACAAACATTCGAGAACTCAGTAACTTGATAACAAAAATATTGGTGCAACTGTCTTGAACATTGTTTTTTTGAGTATGTGTGATTGTACTAGTTTCTTTGTTAGGTTAGCTAGTTTACTTACTCATATTGCATTACATTGTGTATGTTGCATTGAGTTAAATATCATTTTACTTTCTTGTATTACATTGCATTGTGTATGTTGTATTGAGTTAGACATCATTTTAATTTCTCGTATTACATTACATTATGTATATTGCATGGAGTTACGTGTGCAATGGACAAATGTTAGTAATTTAGTTTTTCATGTTATCTTACATTTTTGTTCATTTCAATAAAGGTTGATGATGTAGACCTAGGGGAAAAATGATATATATATATATATATATATATATATATATATATATATATATATATATATATATATATATATATAGGTTGCTTATGAGAAGTTTGAATGCAAAGATTGGGCTTGTCCTATATTTCTCCATTATCATTTATTACCATTATTAATTTTAATTCTAAATCAATAGGGGTAATAAACAACCATGTTTATCCATATCCTTATTCTTTCTCAATACCCGAGGGTTTTACGCCCGTTCTAACCTATTTTCTTCTATCCATTTCAATCATATTTTCGATCGTCGATTGAATTCTTCTATCACCCTATTGACACTCGAGGGGGCATCCTTCATCCTGCTAATTTTCCTTCAAAAATTTATCTTTTTATGCTTTTCTACTATATTTGAAGTGAAGTCACTAACTTCACCTCAAACAAGGGCAAATGTAGACACCTAAATTATGCTTTTGCAATCTTATTGCCAAAACACACACAAATCACTCTTATTCTTCCCAATTATGTTATAATTAGTGATATTTACTAATTAACTAATGTTTCTTGCCACTTTGGTTAGTTAACAAGAACTTCATTGATCACCAAATCCCATTCGCATTCAGATTCCATTTTACAGTGAATCGTAAGCCAAAACCCTCTTCAAAATAGACAATTAGCATTTATAAGCTAATTAAGCCTATTTTTCCCTTGATTTGGTCAATATGCCCTAATATTGACTTAAAACCCTCTTCCAACCACTCAAAATCACCCCATTCACCTCCACAATGTCTCAAAGAAGATTCAAAATCCTATCCTATCCTCTTATTTAACCCTAAGCGGTTGATTAAGGCTCCACACCTCTTAATCACTTGGTAATTCACTAATTGTGATTAGCAAGGCCTAATCATGATTAGTAATTCTAATCTAATTTGGGGATTTTAGTCCCACATGCACCAAAATAAAAGTTTCTCCCAAAAGGAAAACTATAAAAAGGGCACACTCATTCCTTTATATTTTACACACACACCATGCTTTGATTTGCATCTCATATAATACATATGATTTCTAAGCCAAGTCCAATCCTTGCTTAAAACCTTCAACAAGGTTAGTAGATGAATAATCTAAAGTGACTTAACAAGTCATTTGGAGAGGTCATTTCACCATTGTTTGAGTAGCAACCATAACCATTTGATTTCCCCTTAGGTCTATTTAGGCCCATGTTAGGTAATTGATCATATTAGTAGGCATGTTTAGTTAGTTTTTGCATTGTTTCCATACTAATTAGGCATTATTTTAAGCTTCTATCTTAATGTTACATTCCTAGACTTAGAGCCCTAGCTAATTAGGTGGAAATGGTGTTAGCCTTCCTTGTTTAGCTTTGTAGTTTGCTTTGTAAAGTTTAGGGTGCATTAAAAATAAACAAATTTACAAGGCAAATAAATATCCTACACTAACACCCCCCATAAGCACAACTTAGGTGGGTAGTGAAAAAGGAAAGTGGGTCCCGAAACAAGGCCTGGTGAGGTACCCACGTACAATGCATCTCTCACAAAGTGGAGAAAAGGAGAAAACCCAGTGGGAAAAAACTCCCCCTAAAAGAGAGAAATGAAGAAGTGAAGAAGGATAGAAGCCCCTAGAAGATGATGAAGTTGTTGATGTGGATAGAAGAATTAGGTCCCAACAACAAGGCCATGTTAGGTACCCAAGTACATAAAAAGATGAAATGGGAAGAAATAAGACAACCTAATAAGAATCCAAAATTGGATGAGAACCATAAATAATCTCCAACAAGTAGAACTTTCTCCAAAGATCACCCTCCAATAAGCAGAACTTGCACAAAAAATATGTCCAATATTGTTTTTAAAACCATTAGTTGTCCAAGCGGCATAAAAGAATAGAGGAAAAATTTGGCATTGTAGAGGAATGGAGAAGTTGTGTGAACATGCCATGCTCAAAGATTAGTACGAGAATTCATAATACAAGGAAGACACAATGATCCTCAATATGGGTTCCGAAATAGGCACATTTTTAGATACCCATTTACAATGCATGTACAAAATTATTCTCAAGAGAAACACATGCACTAAATGTTCTTATTGCGAAAGAAGAAATGAAAAAAATAAGTCATTGTTGGGGCTTTGGTCTCCTACCAAAATGGCCCCCACCCTCAGTTATTCAAAATGGATTTCCGGAAAACAAACCAAGTGATCATCATCTTCTTCATCATCCATTGTGAAAATCCTCCCAAAATGTGGTACTTTATAACTTAGTGTATTTTATAATATAAATAGGACTAATGTGTGGGAAATTAAAAAATATGAACTTTTGCAAAAGACAATGCTTAATTCTAAGCTACCGATCAAAAGTTATTACAATAATGATTTTGCATAAATAAGGCCTATTTTAAATAATATTACACTCAAGCATTAAAAATACACTAGATGAAGGTGACCGTAGCCTTTCAAAAATCATTAGAATTGTACGAATGTAGATTACAATGGTTTAATTTTTGAGGGGAATTGACCTCCTACCAACTTGAGCCTCACACTTCGTCTTCGTCAAGCGAAGATACAAGCTTAATTAAACACTTAATTCCTTCCATGCAAATATTTTCCAAATGACTTATTTTCCAAAAGGCATGAAAATGATAATTTTTGAATGCTAAAATCATACAAGTTGGAAAATAATGAAAATAAGGATTAATACTACCCTTTTGCCACTTAGATGTGGGCCCACCAAGGAAGAAGCATTGGAGGAGTTGGCTTTAGGGTTTAAAACCCCAATTTTCCTGATTTTCTTGATATGAGCTATTATTGTGCCACTTAATGGCTGAAAATCAATGCAAAGTAGGTCATTTTGGGCTTCGAGAGGCCAGTATAGGTTATGTAGGTTTATTTTCAACTTGCGGGGTGTTTTTTCGCGAGTTTGGGGCATTTTTACACGTCTGAGGCATTTTTTACATATTTCAAAAAAATTAATGCTCGAAACTCCCTCCCTAAGGTTTTACTCACACTCTAACACTATTTTGATGGGCAAGGATGCAACCCAGGTCTGCAAATGAGCCAAAAATGTGGCTTTGATGATCAAAACAACAACCCAGATCTGAGGACACCCTTGCTGATTTTTGAGTGAAACCAAATTAGAATCACATTGAAAAATGCCTTTGGAAGATTCCCTACAACAAATAATCACCCAAACACATTTCTATAAGCTTTGTCCTGCATAGAAATGACCGCCACAACAGAAAAACTACAAATATTTCTCCTTTACCAACAATAAAGTAATATGATTTTTTGCAAATAACAATCTCAATTGAAAAACTTGTAGGATAAAACCAAACACACTCAATACTTTGGATCCACTCGATAGTATATCGGATAAGTGCCACAGATCTACTAGTTTGAAGAATGCACAGTGAATGATGTAAGATATGAATTGTTCCAAGATAAAACAATGCAAACATACAAGACTGCAAATTATGAAAATACAAGAGAGATAATTGCAATAACACAAAAATAACTCCAACTCAATACGATAAAATAGAATAATGTAAGAGATGTACATATAGGAGGTGAATGTGTAACCTCCTCCTAGAATCATGACAATCTCCACCTAGAATAGTGGTAACCAACAACTAGAATGGTGTAGTCAAGTGGTGACTAACACCTAGAATAGTGTAGTCAAGTGGTAACCAACACCTAGAATAGTGTATTCAAGTGTACACCTAAGAAAAATATTCCATAAGTGTAGGGAAACTCCAAGTGAGGTGGAATATCCCGAGTAGGATAATACAAATAATGCATTAACACCATTGTGTATTCTTCATCAGTGAAAGGTGGTAGTGGGAAACCATATGCATACTAGCGAGTAAGATTTTGTGTATAGCCAAGAAATGAATAATTGTAAATAGAAACATGATCAAAAGGCATGGGAAATGTGATATCAATATGATTAGGATCCAAAATACCACCAGTGTAGTCAAACAAAGACTACCCAAGTGTAATTGGAGAAGTGCATGCAAGGAATACTGATAGATGGAAGACACGAAGGCCATAAACAACAATGATGTGAATATATCCATGATAGAGGTGACAAGAATGAGGTAGAGGGAGGAGATCAACTAGTGTGAATCCTATATGATCCAAGCCATCATGTGTGCAATTAGTATAAGTAGGATTAAATGGAATGTGTTGCCAATAAGAGTTATTTATGAAACGATTGCACATAAAAGGAGAAAACATTGATGTAGGGTGCTCATGGGAAGATGAGGAAGGTGGAATGATGTCCAATGTATGGAAAACCCCCAAAAAATTACCATAACATTAGTAGAAGGAGGGGGTTTCTTGAATTGATATTCACCGGGCCAATAGAAATGAAAGTATCATTGAAGTAGGACTCATCTATCTCGATAGGAGTAAAGTTAAGATTGCATAATGTGTCATCATTAAGCTCAACATTATCAACCTCATCATCAAAATAATTATTGTTAGCATTGTCATGCTAGATAACAATATCAAGGATATTGGTAAGAAGTGAGCTAGATGCAGGAGTGAGAGGAGTCTTAGCGAGACGGAATGGTGGTGGTTATTGGAGTAGACAAGGTGGGTGAAATGATATCAATAGTGTGAGTGGGAATGGATGGTATGCTTGTAGAGGTGGAAGAAGGATATGAAGCACTAGATTTACCAATATCATATGTATTAATATTACTATATGGAATATGTTGCGATAAAGGAATAGGTGTAGCGATATGAAAAGGTCTATGCCGCATAACTTGAATGGATCGAGGTCAACAACAATGGTATGTTCATAACCATCATGTAAGAATTTAACACATCGATGAACTGTAGATGGGACAACATGCATTGCATGAATCTAGGGTCTACCAAGTAAGAGATTAAATTGAAATGAGGCATCAATGATAAAGAATAATGTAGGCATAATCTTAGACCTAACTTGTAATAATACCCAGGGCATGTGCAACTAGTAGAATCATAGCCACAAATGAGAGTGGAATTCTTAGAAATTAGATTATCAATAATGCCAATTTTCTTGAGAAGAGAGTGAGCACATATATTTATAGCAGATCCGTTGTTAATGAGTACACGTTTGACATAAATGGATCCAATAATAGTGGTGATAAGTAAAGGTGCAAATGGATTGTCAACAACATAGGGAGGTATGTCCTCATCACTAAATGATATAACATGTGGCATATTTTTGAGATATTGACTGAGATTTGTGAAGGCCATTGGTGGATTATAGCTTTCAATGTGGATAGAAAGAAGGGCGGCTTCTAATGTATGACAAAAATCGTGTGTACTAAGTAAGAGATCATAAAGATAATTTTTGCGGGGGTATTATTGAGCTACTAAATGATGCCAAAAACCTTAGAGGTAGTGGTGGGAACCATGGAGGTGATGGGTGGTGGAACAATAGTTGGTGGAACAATAGGAGGGTAAGTGCGGTGAGTCGTGACTATATTGATTGTTGGATCAACCATATGAGTAATAAAATGGGGAGGATATTGAGTACGAAGTTACATAAAATCAACAACAATAGTAACCATGCCAAAAACCTTATTTGGGTTGAAAGATAGATAAGAAGATGGATCCATGAATTGAGAATAAGAAGAGAAAATTTGATACATGATCAAAAGGTAGGGTTTAAATGATTGGGTTCACCAAATGATTTAATAAATATGGAATTTGTAAAACCCTAGATATTGCAGAGTCACGTATGATAAATAAATGATAAAGTACAAATTTAACACAAGTAATAAGCTAATGAAATATGAAACCCTAAGTGCAAGAGAGAGAGAAGAAGACTTAGCTGATTTATGCCTAATGTTGGGACATGTAGACTAGAATAAATAATGAACATGAAGGGAAAATTGTCACAATTTCCTTTGCTAAATTATGGAGCTTGATTGTACTAAAATGTAATATCCTAGCCTAATCTAATGCAAGTTTGCAGTAAATAAATAAGCAATGAAATAACTAAAATACACCCAAGTAAACTAAGCAATAAAATGTATAAACCTAATGTGTAAATAGGGTTAGAAGAGCCTTAACTAATTTGAGGATGTCATGGGATTGTGTTTCGTGATGAGTGATTGAATATGAATAGGAGACCATTGTACAAGTGCTTGAGAAAATGTAGATCCAGTTATTTGGCCAAACTGGGTGCTTGGAAAAATATTGGGGCACCTAGGGCACCTTGGTCCGCAATCTAGGTGTCCTAGTTCAAGTCAGCGGGAGTTCCCAAAACAAATTTCACAAAGTTTCCGGATGATGTGAATCCTTCATACTTGTTATGTGTATTTCACACTTATGTCACTATAAACCCACAATAAAGGAATCATCTACAAAACCCCAATAAAAGTGTTAAAGCCCTAAAAAAGAAAGATGCATATAAAGGGGTTGGGTTTTCCTCAATGAAAAATTGGACTTATCATTGAGCACTACACTACATCTCAGACCCAATGTAGTTCTATGTGTGTGTGCGTGGAATTGTGCCCTAGGTTTTCTTGTTAGTCATACTTTGTGAGTAGCGAATAAGTAACTAGATGTAGAATGTAAATAAATGTTTGTATGGAAAAAATAGACTCCCCTCCTATGAAGTGTGATGTAGATGAACCAACCTTTGTGCCTTGTGATGGAGCTAGATGGATGCAAATGGAGCTATAGATGCCTTGATGGATGCAACCTTAGGTGGTGATAGCTAGTGCTTAGTGTTTGGTCCCTTATTATGATCACATAACTTTATATTTATATGATTCCCTCACTTGAATTTCATAATTAACCCCAAAAAGTTTGACTACCAAAAAGATAAGATGCTCAAACGGCTAGAAAGGACCCAAAAAGTGAGAGTAAAGTGTAAAGAGGATAGGGGCACCCAGAGGGGACAAGGGCACTGGTGCTGGCATCCCTACAGTTGGGCGCTCTAGTCTAGAAAAGGTGAAATTAAAGTATGAAAAGATAAATTGGGCCAATAAAGGTGTAATACCAAAAGTAGCAATAGAAAGTAATAAAATATGGCCAAAGACATGGGTTAATCAATACTCTTCTTGCTTAGGAACCATGTAAATAGTAGTATGTGATCGAGACTAAATAATGACTCAAAGTGCGTGATTTTGTGTCTACATTTCCCCCACTTTATGTTGGTGAGCAAAATGCTTGGTAACATAAAGTAGATAGAGATGCATACCTGATATCCATGTAGATCGATGTAGAAAGCATGCTAGGGACTAGAAAAAGCATGGAGTGATAAAAATGAGCATAAAGACTAAAGATGTAAAAAGTGTAAAAAGGTGATGAGAGTAAACCTAGGGCGAAAGCATGTGTGTAGATGATGATGTGTGTATTGTACTGTTTGGTTAATATCAAGTGTGTGTTATTGTTTTTTGACTACTTTCTTCCCATATAGATGGACATACAAAATAAAAGATGACCAAATAGTCAAATACACATGTATATGTATAAAAATGTGTGTAAAGATGCATGTATGCTTGTAAATATCATGTATGTAAAATAAAATGTTGAAAATGTGAAACAAGAGCATGTAATCCTAATCCGTGATGAGAAAAAGGGTGTAAAAATGATCCTGTAGATGATGTGAATGTGCACGAGTTTTTTGGGTGATCTTATGCCATTGACCAAATAAGTGTAGGGAGGAAAGTCTGATTTATCGTCTAATCTTGTAACTACTTCCCAAAACTAAAGAGATCTCTTTACTATTTGGTTTTTTGGGAAATCCAACTCCACAACAGAAATAGTGTAGGGAGGAATGCTTGATTTATCCTCTAACCTGTAACTACTCCCTGGAATGCTAAGGATAATCAGCCTTGTAAAATTTGTTGTGTATGTAGTTACTGTAGACTATGCTAAACTCACTCATTGTATAACCCACTATGTCATGGATGAAAACCAAAATTTGAACTATAATGGTACCGCGTTGTGTATTATATGTAAACCTAAATGATGACCCCTCTCTTTAGGGGTGCATGCGACATTGTTGTAGGAGGATGTGGCCCAAAAGAGGACCAACTACCTTGTAACGAAACTGTGCCATGTAGGGGAAGGGATGTGCTTGGTAAAAACCAAGGCACATGCAAACAAGTGGCTGAGAGACAAGTGTTAGTATGAACAAGTATGCATGTAGAAGAAAAGTGTAAGCTACAAAAAATGTGTAAGAAAATAATGTAAACACCCAAAAAGATAATGTAGACCGCGAAAAGTGGGTTACAAACATGGGACACCATTCATGGTTTCACAAGACAATCAAGACCGAAGAATCCAAATACATATAAGTGTGCATACAAGACAAAGGAAAATCCCACAAACAATTTCATCCAATAACAAGCAAGTACAAGTAACATATAACCATGGTAACAAGTAATCTCTGTAAAACAAATATTGCACATGAAGCACTTGTTAAAACATTAGAAAGATAAAAATCATGTCAAAATCATGTATAATAGATAAAGTAGTGTGCTATGAAACAATAACACATATAGTGTATGAAAGTGGATGCCCCCAGGAGCCATTGTGGGACTGGTACTAGGTATTGTGCCAAGCATCCATGCTACATGTAATGGATCTATAGAGCTGTGATCACAACTAGAAGGAAAGTGAGCACACATGTGTGTATGATAAAGATAATGACATACAATATATCTATCTAGCATGTGTAATAAAGTGAACATATACGAGTAAATGTAAGTAAGAGTATTGCAACCAAGATATATAATATGATGTGGATGGATGGAATGGAATACAAAGTAAATGATAGGATCCATGTGCCCCCAAGTGAATGGAATTGTATGCAATGAGGTTCATTTGTTTATGCCCCCTCAATAGTTAAGAATGAACCATAAACAAGAGTGCATCATTAGGAAATGATCAAACTATGTGTTGTATGATGTGATGAGTATGTAGTGATGATGTGCGACATAGAGATGAAGTGTGAGGATGTGTGATGATAGCGTATATCACTACAAGATGAGTAGGGAAAGTGATGATGTAGCATAAAGCGTATATCACTAAAAGATGTTAGAGGAAGTGATGATGTAGCCTATAGCGTATATCACTAACCTAGGAATGTCACATGAGAAAAGGATTAAATGGTTGAGTGTGGGAAAGCAATGTGGTCCATTTGTGATGTATACCCTCAACAGTCTAGTATGGACTGTGAGACTAGAGTGTGTCATCGGGTAGTGAGTGCAAAGTGCATAAAATTAGATGTGTAAAATTCATAATATGTGTAGTAGATGTGGTGATGAGAAATTATCATGTGATGTGTAATGTGTAGTGTGTAATGTAGGATGTATAGTATGTAATGTAAGATGCATAGATGAGATAAGATGTGTAGATGTATAATAAATGTAAGACATAAGATGTAAGATGTAGGATGTAGGATGTATGTATGTAAGATGTGTGAAGATGCATGATGTGTAGTGTCTATTGTGTAGTGTGTGAGGTTCATGTGTATAGGATGCCCTCAACAGTCAAGTGTGAACCAAAGCACAAGAGTGTGTCATTGGGTAGTGATGATGTATATGTGTATCAAGATGTATGAGTAAGGTGAGTATAAGACACATGTCAAAGCTAGGGGTGATATAGATGCAATGCCCCAAGTGTGTAAGATGAATAATTCAATCATGTAATTTCATCTAGGAGGTCATCATTGTCATGGTCAAAGCCAAATGAACAAGCATTAGAGACTGGTAAGAAATGGTGTTAGGTTGATCACGTAATGAGCCATTATGGCATAAGTTGTACATACCCATGGCATATTCCTCATTAGTAAAGGGTGGTAATGGACACCCATGTGCATACCAATGAGTGAGATTCTACGTAGAGCCAAGAAAGGAACTATTACAAATGAACACATGACCAAAAGGCATGGGAAATGATATATCTATATGATCAGGATCTAAAGTACCCCCAATGTAATCAAACCATGATTTTCCTAATGTAAGTGGTGAGGAGTAAGGACCGTGTGCAAGAAATACTGTGAGGTGGAAGACACGTAGGCCATAGGCGACAGTGATATAAAAAAACCCATGATAAATATGAGAAGCATGTGGTGGAGGGTAGAGATCCTCAAAAGAAAAACCTAGATGATTCAAGCCCTCATGTGTACATACAATGTCATCACAAGTAGGATCGAATGAAATGTGTTCCCAATAAAAATCATTCATGAAAAGTGTGCACATGAAAAGAGGTTAGAGTGATAAGGGTGGCACATGAGAAGGTGAGGAGTGAAAATGATGTACGATGTAGAGACAGGCCCCTGATAAATAATCATAAAAGTGGTAGTAGTGGGGGAGGCATAGATGTAGTTCTTTACTACAAAATCTATCATGAAAATGACACCTTCAAGTGGTGGTAAATGTGGTATCTCATCTATGGGTTACTGAGGTCATTAGTAGTGTCAACCCTTGGAATAGGAAGTGTAGTATTTGGATCATGGTTGCAATATTTGTATGGATGACGATCATGAAGAACAGTATACTCGACACCCTCATGTAGAAATTTGACATAATGATGTATTGTAGAGGTAACAACTTGCATGGCATGGAGCCATGGCCTACCAAGTAAATAATTATATGAAACCAGAAATCAATGACAAAGAAGACTGTGTTGAGAGTTTTTAGTACCATAGTGATAGAAAAAAATGTGACATATGCATGGATGAATAGAGCCATCATAAGCATGAAGAGAGAGACATGATGGACTAACATTAACAGCTAACATACCAATATTTTTGAGAAATGACATGGGACACAGATTAAGTTCAAATCCATTATCGATTAAAGTACACTTAATACCCATATTGTAGATGAATCATGATATGCAAGGGTGGATCATTATCAAAATAGAAATATCAACATGAGGATTAGACGGAAATCAATATGTTGAGAAAATACATCAAAAAATAATTATAGACAGAGTTTGGATGCATATCAACAGGAATGTGAGTAGTAGCGAGGAGATGTTGTACTCTATGTCTTAAATCAGGATTGGAAAGCAAGAATTCATTAATTGAGATACTCATGATGATAAAGAAACAAGGATCCTAATAATGTGTAGATCAAGTCAAGTTCACCAAAATTATTATGCTAAAATGTAATATCCTATCCTAATCTAATGCAAGTTTGCAATAAATAAATAAGTAATGAAATAAATGAAATACACCCAAATAAACTAAGAAATAAAATGTATAAACCCTAATGTGCAAAGAGGGTTAAAAGATCCTTAACGATTTGAGGATGTTTTGGGACCGTGTGTTGTAGTGATGACCGACTGAAGGAATGGGAGACCATCACACAAGAGCCTAAGAAAATGCGAGATCCGAGTGACTTGGAGAATAAGGTGTCTAGAAAAGGATTAGGGTGCATGGGGCACCTTGTTCTATGCAAGAGGTCCAAAACCACTTTCACAGAGTTTTCAAATGATGTGAATCCTTCATTAATTTCACATGTATGCCACACTTATGTCATTGATGTCATTGTAAACCTGTAATAAAGGAATCACCTACAAAACCCCAAGAAAAACATCAAAACCCTAAAAAAGAAAGATGCATATGAAGGGGTTGGACTATCCTCAGCTACCAAATTGATGGACTTATCACTGAGTGTTGCACTACATCTCAGACCCAATGTAGTTCTAGGTGTGTGTGTGTGTGTGCGGAATTGTGCCCTAGGTTGCTCTTGTGCTAGTCACACTTTGTGAGTAGCGAGCAAGTAACTAGATGTAGAATGTAAATAAATGTGTGCATGGAAACAATAGACTCCCCTCCTATGAAGTGTGATGCAAATGAACTAACCTTTGTGCCTTGTGATGGAGCTAGATGGATGCAAATGGAGCTATATATGCCTTTGATGGATGCAACCTTAGGTGGTGATAACTAGTGCTTAGTGCTTGGTCCCTTATTATGATCACATAACTTTATATTTATATGATTCCCTCACTTGAATTTGTAATTAACCCCAAAAAGGCCAACTACCAAAAATATAAGATGCTAAAATGGCTAGAAAGGACCCAAAAGTGAGATTAAAGTGTAAAGAGGACAAGGGCACCTAGAGGGGATGAGGGTGCTGACGGCCGGCATCCTGGCTGGGCACTCCAAGTCAGAAAAGGTGAAACTAAAGTATGAAAAGAAAGATTTGGGCCAATAAATGTGTAAGACCAAAAGTAGCAATAGAAAGCAATAAAAGATGGCCAAAGACATGGGTTAATCAATACTCTTCTTGTTTAGGAACCATGCAAATAGTAGTATGTGATCGAGACTAAATAATGACTCAAAGTGCATGATTTTGTGTCTACAGAGCTATCGAGATAAAGCCGAGACTAGGGTGCTTAGAACAAGACTAGGGTGCCTCGGTTCCAGAGACCTCTATTAGGCGCCAATGACTATGTAGGAGTTCGAACTGGTTTTTCTAGTGTCGCATGGTGGTCGATTATAGTCGTTGTTGGTCACTTGTATGTCACTTTGAATGATCATGAATTTACCTATAACCCGCAAAGAGAAGATGACCTATAAAACCATCGCACTACATCAAATTCCAAAAAAAAAGATATATGATATGGGGAGTGGATCGACTTCGATGGTCACCCAACTGAGTGAACTTATGACTAAGCATTTCACTACATCTTAGACTCCATGTAGTTCTTGTGAGTGTATGATAATGGTGCCCAAGGAAGTCCTTGTGTAAGATGCACTAAATAGCGGGCTAGATTTGCTATAAGATGCAAATGTGTGGATGAATAAAAGAAACTTCCCTTCTTATGTGTGTATGTAGAAAATGTAGTCCCTTGTCTCTTGTAATGGATGTTAGACATATGCTCTTGAATTCCTTAGATGTCTTTAGATGCAAGATTGGGTGATTGATATATATGTTTAGAGCTTGGTCATTTATTTTGGTCACATAACATTGTATTTATCTGATTCCCTTGGTTGAATTTCATAATTGAAATATGGAAATTTGACCCATAATAAAATAAGAAGTGTAAAAGATAAAAGAGGCCGAAAAAGAGGTGAGTAAGATACAAAGAGGTCGGGGCGCCCGGGCATTGACCTCCTAGCTAGGTGGTGGTGTCCAGAGTCATAAAAGATAAAGCAATAAATACCAGACTCACTTTGTAGGGTGTGCAAGACCAAAAAGAAAGCAAGAAACACAAACAAAAGGCCAAATATAGCCGTCAATTACTAGTTTTCTCACTTAGGAATCATGTAAATGCAAGTATGTTGTTAGGACCTAGAAATGTACCCAAGTGCATGATTTTGTGTCTACAAGTGTAATGGTTCATTACAATTAGGCATCTCGAATGAAGCTCTCATGGAATTCTTTAAGAAGTGATTGATCATTGTTATATGAGGCCATAAGGGCCCTATAATGCTTAAGGTGCAAATAAGGATATGACGTCTATCAAACAATGGGAATGTAGGCATGGAAAATTCTTAGGAAATGATGATTGGAACATCTATTGTGGAATGGGATTTTCATAAATGGTATTAGAATCAATGCTTGGATAATGTTATTTTCTCAAGGGTCGAGTTTGAACCTTTCATTTTAAATCACCTACTACATGCATAAGGGAAAGGACCTCTTGAGGAGGTATGGCATAAATCTCTAGAGGCTCATTCAAAGGTTGCATTTACCATTAACAGAGCCATAAGGATGTTATTTCTTTTGAAATTAATGTGAGGTGATGTCTCATGTGTAACTACCTTGGGTAATACTTGGGGTTCTATGGGTTTGGCCTCATGTTGGGGATCTAAAGGGATATTATCCATAAATGAAATATCCACACTAGAGAATAAGCTAAAGCTAAACAATTTGCATCAACATGTTCATTTATGCTAAGAGAATTAAACACATTATCATTTACAAGTGAAGTAGATGTACAAGTATTGCTTTTAATTTCAATAGAAGAAGTATAAACATAAGTTGAATAAATAATATTATGTGCAATTGGAATAGAATCAACTGTATTATTAGTGTATGTAAGAATATCAATAATAGTAGCAAGAAGATTATTTTAACATTCATTAGAAGGAATAAAAACATGAGTAGAAACAAGTGCAAGATACATATGAATAGTACCATTATTAACATTACTTTTGCATTCAAGAGGAAGAGTAGAAACAAAATTAAGGTCATGTGCAATAGAATAATCATCATACATATCATCACTAGGGCATTCACTATGGGTGGATTTTGAATCACTATCATAAATACAAGGAATACCATCAATCAATGTAAGAATGGAAGGGATATCCTCCTCATGCAAAATAGAAACAATCTCATCATCACTAGAATCTATGAGATCTATGGCCTCAAGAGGAGCATCACTAGGTGTGGGGGAAGATGGTTAGTCACCATCACTTTCCCAAGCATCTATATTACCTTCAAGACTAGGGGTAGTATTACAAGCCATTTCATAAGTATTCCCTAGATTGTTGGATGTTGCGAGAGGAAAACTAGGAGTAACATTATTAGTGAAGTTGATTATGGGGAATTTCTCTTGTAATATTTCCATAATAGATTGAGGGGTTGCAAAATATGGTGTAAGAGGAATATATTAAGGTGGGTTAGCAAAAGAGGTGGCGAGAACTCGAAAAACATTAGGGCGAGCCTCTTGATCATAATTGAATACTATGTCATCATTAGTGGGAGCGAGATAAAAATGATTACTTGTAGTATCATTAGTAAAGGTAACATTACTAGAGGAAAATTCATAAGGGATATCATCTGAAAGTGGGTCAGCCTCATAGTTATGAATTTTGTTTAAAAACCAAGTGGTAGAGCCATAATTTAAAGTACGATGAATATGAACATACCTAGAAGTATAATTAGATTTTTCAAAACCACAAGTAATATGGGCCTGGTTAGAGGAATGGTAACCCTTACGCTTTAACAAAGCTCTATAACAAACCAAAACCATATAAAGAAGAAGGGATAAAACTAGAAACAATACACATATGCCCTAAGGCATTTCTAGGGTTTGGAGATCAACATGCCTAATACACAAGGAACTAAGAATATCCTATATTAGGTGAAGGATTCGATCAAAAGTGGGTTCACCAAAATGTTTAACCCTTAATTAATTTTTGGGTCAATTTAATTAGGTTTTACTTGCAGTAATATACCAAATATTATGCTACTAAAAGCACTCATATTTACACCTTAGATCATAACAATCAACCATACAATGAAGCGTATATAATTTAAAGCATAAAAAGGATGGAAAGAAAGAAATTAATTGGTTTATAATATAGTAATGATGTGTTGATGACTAATTTGAGCAAGGGAAAGATCTAAAATATGGAATAATCATTTTCTAGGGTTGTAGAATTATCTTTGGGTTAGGACCTTATAAAGAGGTCAATATCGGATGGTATGGTTCAGACCAAACCACAAGTTTTGGACCTTCGGTAGTTGAGATCTTTCTTATTACATTAACTTTGAACCCATATTATAAACACAACAAGATCTATAAGACTTGTTTAGACAATACTCCGGTAGTCCATGGACAAATGTAGTGCAACCACAATACTTGTAAACCATAGTAGATCTAGCTATATCTCACCCATCCTAGACATGATTGGTCTATGTTAATATAAGCTAAACATAAAAAAATGGATGTCACATAAAATAGACATAGGTTAATCCCGGAAAACCATTTTTGGGTGAAAACCCTAGTAACAAAAATATTTCTTATTGGATTAACTTTGAACATGACTTATAAACAAAACAAGATCTATAAGACTTTGTTTAGACAATACTCAAGTAGTCCATTGAAAAATGTAGTGAAACTTCAATACTTGTGAACCATATCAGATCCAAATATATCTCACCCATCCTAGGAATGGTTGGTATATAGAACCACTAATCATGATAATTGTTACAATCGTTTCTCCTTGTTTTATGCTCAGAAATTAAATCCTTTAAAAGCACTAGCATGCTTTAAATTAATCCATGAATTTACAAATAGATAATCCTCATATTCTCTCTAACTATCACTTATTCATGAATTACAATATATTATCCATGTTTATCCACACCTCTAATCTACCAACCTAGTTAGATAAATGTTGACAATACATCACAATTACACTTCAACATTGTGCATGTTTTCTACACACCATAATGCAGCTCCCACTACACACTATCACCATGCACATTCCTGCTAAAATTTGTTAGCCATGCTTAGCCTTCTAAAACACATTGTACAAGTCCCACATAATTCTCTTGTGCTATAACTACACACATAATTTTGCATAAACCTTCCTTGCACATTAGTATCGAACAATGACTATTCAACATGACCCACTACGCAATAAACCTTGCAAAATGTTATGAAAATAAAAACAATCCCAAGATTTTTTACAACTCTTAGCATGATGGTGGTTATGTTATTTGTCTATCTCCAAAGGAATGTTTTTGTATGCAGGGTATGTATTTATAAAAAACCATTCAATCTAAAAATGATCATTTTCCCATGCGTTGGTGCATTTTTTATCTATATTAACAAATGGCCATGTTAATATGTGCATTCCCTATATTTTGGGACTTTGTAAGACAACAATAGTCAACTATCTCTCCATGGTATGAAACATCTTTGCATAACATCACCTTCAATGCTTTAAATTTATGCCTATAGTTTGGATACATGTTATCGGTTATTTTCTATTCAAGCACTATCACTATGTGCTCTACCATACTTGTTGATTTGTGTTTGTGACCTTGTTTTGTATATGTTGTATAGCTTGTGCAAGCCATCAATGAGTGGCTTCCACTTGTGCTCTATACCACTAGAAGTCACAAATAATGTTGGAAGGCCAAGTTGTATAATTACAAAGATGTTCTTTTTAAGATGCTTTGCAAGTAGTCAAGTGCAATCTATATTTTTTCAATCCACATATCTAACGTCATATTAGAGAAAATAATTTAAATTTGGTTTGTATTTAATATCTCTTACCAATATATTTTAGAAGTGATTTTCGTATCTTGATCCACATAGCTTGACCAACTTTGAAGAACTCGTGATGTGATTATTTTCCGGATCTTCGATTCATATTTATACAAAAATAAAATGAATGTAGAAAGAAATACATAGTTTAAACACATCAATAAAAACTGAATTGGATAACACCAAATTGGCTATTGAAGATAATTCTTTGATATCTAATTGTCTAGGTAAGCCAACAATGAGACCACACTCAACAATGAGGAATCATATGCAATTTGCATCACAATACAAAAAAACATTCACTTAGCCCCTGAATAGGACATTGAGACGTGTAATCTATGCCACCACTTGGACCCCTCAGGACCATATCTCATTATCTAGAGTGTTACATATCTCCAACTTTTTACCTTACATATACATACACAATTCCTTATCTTTTTCAAACAAATCACATTGCATATGTGTGATTTCCACGCACTTACACATATATCCCATTTAAATGATTTTACTCTCATTTATAGGGTTGAAAAGGTGACTATTTATAATGGATACACCTTTCCATTTAAACCTTTTGAATTTAATACCACATAATACTTGATTATTTCCAACACAATGTTTTAGCACCTATTATCACCAAAAACAACACCCTCTGATTTGTCACAAATGGATGAGCAATCAGTGTTTTTGGGTAACATGGGATTGTCTCTCAAGTTGTGGGACTTGCTACTTGAGACAAACCTTTAGAGAAGGTTGATTCCTCTACCTAATCCTAATGTTAAAACTACTCCTATAGTTGAAAGAAAATATAACTAATCCTAATCTACACATTCCAAGGGACCAGGGTTAGAAGGAGAGAGGGTTAGAAAGATGCATGAAAGGGAAATCCTAAGCTAAAAGGGTGGTGATAACACTAGAAAAGGGGGTTGATAACTCTCCACAAGGGGAAGGAAAGAGAGAAAACATGGGAGAGAGGGAAGACATATGTGCCATAGACAAGAACCATGCAGACTGAACTTTCCCACACATTGACAACACAAAAATGGAACCTGTAAGTAGGAAATACACACAACATTTGAAAACATGAACAAAGAGGTAAGACTACAAATAAATTGAGCTAGGCAGACATATGTGCCACAAAACAAATTCTATTTCTTTAAAATATGCTCAACTTCATTACATTCTGGCGGAAAGGTGTGAATACATTGTAGGGGGCCAAGTTAGAGGTATGAAACTCGTGGGAATTCGACCATCATTTTGGAATGGGTCTGATATAACAAAGAGAACTCTCGAAATAAGCATCAATTTACAATATATAAAAGAATAGAGAGAGAGAAGAGGGAAAAAGAGGGAAAGAGATTAAATTTGATCTTTTCATTAATGAAAATATCTATCTTTCCTCAGTAAAGACGGATTCTAAGCTTCAACCATTGTCAATCATCCATTAATCTCTGAAAAACATCATGGGCACCCTGTCAAACCTATTCCCTAATGTCCTTTTGCTTTTAGGAGAAGGTAAGAGCCCCATACTTCATCAATTTGGGTGGTTGAGCCATCTATAACTACACATTAATGTTTGAACTATTTCCTTCTTTTTCTCCCACGAAATGCCATAAATCGCTTAATCAAATGATGTAAAATTAAATGGCTCGAGGAGATCTTTCCAATGATATTGATTTTGCATGATTTGGAGCTATGGAGCAAAAGATATGGCCATTTGATTATTTGTATGTCATGGAGCATAGGAAAGTGACATGTGGCAATGTTTGATTGGCGCAAGAATTGACTTTTTCTGCATGTGCATTTCTTTTCCTTTTCCACATGTAGTGCCTTGCGGCACTATTCCTTCACATCAAAACTTCTATCTAGGTGAAATTCATCACCGGCTCCATAGAAATGCTGCCATGTGTCCCTATTGACCTACCAGATCACCCAAACCTGAAGCCTATTACCAAATTCCATTCATTTCGGGGTTTGATATCCATCGAGTCCATCACCTTGAAGTGTTATAGATTTTTCCATGCGTTCACTTTGGACCGTTGATTTTGCACCATGTGGCGCCTTCTATTTAGATGAGCTTTCCCGCTCACCCCACTCGACCATTCAACCCTTTCCTAGACCCAAAATGCTATCAACATTGGTTGATTCTATGGACCTCTAGTTCACTAGGCACATATTCCTTTAAAAGCTTCAAAATGGTGACACATGTCCACTTTGTCGATCATTGATATTGCACCACCTATCATCCCCTAAATTTTCCATTTTTTTCTCTTATCATTTGTGATGACTCTGTCTACCTTTCCGTAGACTCAAAACCATATTGAATTTGGTTTATTCCATGGACCTCATGTATACCAGTGTGTATCTACCTTGAAGAGTTCTAGAATAACGACATGTGTCCTACTCGAATGCCTCAATTTAAGCCGCATGTCACCTCCAACTTTGGTCATGTTTCCATTGATCTTTTAACCTCGCTCGGACCGACACCATTATGAAACTTAGTTTATTCCATGGAATTGAGGTCCATGGAATGCATTGGCTATGGAAAGCGTCGAAATGCTTCCACATGTCCTTCGAGTATTTTTGAATTTCTTGGCGGTGTAGACCTTTAATAGGTGTTTGAACATCCCAGGCTTGTTTAAATGGATAAGTCCATTTTAAATGAGTTATCCAAATTAATCTGAAAGATAGTTAATTTGGGATAGTCACGACCTTTATCTTTTTGGAATATATCTTTTAGGGAATATATCTTTTATATCTCTCTTTAACAATCGTTACTCTTCACTTACCCACACTTGGGTAACTTTTGAATGATTTAATCCTTTTTATTTACTAAAATATTTCCATGGGGATTTAGTCACATAACATTCTCCCCTGTAAATTTAGTTGTTGTCCTCAGTAGCACAAGTTTTATCGACACAAAACATGAGCAATATGATTAGTTAACCAAGACGGATATTGATCTCAATTATTTCCATCTTTCTTCCAAGTTACACTATCAATATCACAAAAACATTATTTCTCTATTACTCTTAATTTTAGAATTATGTTATTATGTAATATATTAGTTCATTTATTTTATTTTAATTTTTATTTAATTAAAACACATATACAAGATCAAGAAAACATCACACAATAAGTCAAAACTCATCAACACATCTCGCTAACACAAAAATGTACTACTACCAAATCTTAGGTTTAAAGGTATTATAACATATTATTTAACACCTAAGTAAGGATATCATGAATAAGATTCACCATTACACATTGAATATGTTAAATCTATATAAGGCATTTCAATTAGGAACTAATTTAAGTAATGCATTCTAACGTGATTGAATTTGATTAACAAAACAAAATAATAGATCTAAGGCGTCATTTCTCCCCCCAGGGAGTTAAATATCCTATATTGGATTATATCACATTAAAAAATGTACAACATTGGACGTGTCCAATATGGACAAGATGGGCATCCTCAAATGTCCTACAATGCGTATACAATACTTCTTTTATTACGAAATTAGTTTTCACTTACAATAATACTTTATAATTAAAAAAACTTGGCCACTACTTTGACTCGAATACATTTAACTATGGAGTTATGGTGGGATTCGGTGCACAAAAATTTGTATGATAACACCCTAAATAATTATTATATACATGTTCAATTGACTCCAAATCATCTTATGATTTATCACCGCTAAGAACATTTCATAGTATCAAAGATAGGATCCTAGAGTTCATAAAATGAATTTAATTTCCATGCCTTAACCATGATCACTAACTATCAATGTTTCTAACAAGGTAGAACAATCAACTTTTCAAAAATAACTTGAAATGCTAATCACTGAGGACCTAAAAGATAGGGTCTATAATAATAAGGTTATCCTCATAACTTATGATGAATAATATTCCTCAAAACATAAGTTCCTTTCTCTCAACCTTTAAGGGTGTTTCTTGCGAGAGCTCAAATGATTCATACTACCACAATAATCACATTGCACTTTATGCATGAAAATCAATCTAAACATATACACTTGTAATGTAAAAACACAGACATCTTCCAATCAAGATACTTTATCAACAAGAGGATATGCATCAATAAGAAACAAGGTGGTCAACACTTTCTTTTCACCACAGTCATGAATTCTATAATCCTCAATGCTAAAATTTTGAAATTTAAATCACTCCCACTCCATATGTCATAATTCTATGTATGCATAAGGATAAAGACAATTGCGTGATAGACATAGTTGAGGATACTAATTAATATCACATTGACCAACATAGTCTAATATCATATCCATACACATAACCCTTATCTCATATTATGTGATATAGAGGAATTCATTATGATAACCATAAAGGTAACCACATATCTAACCTTATTCTCTTGATTTCATAGAGGATTTACTTGGGTAGAGCTTAGGTAATGGAGTATGTAGGAAAACTAAGTTTTGAAGCATTTTAATAACACACATTCATAGCTCTTCTTTGGCTCTAGATGAACTCATGGAACTGATTTTTGTCACTCATACTTCATTTCTCGGGCATTTGTTTAGTTGATAAAATCTTTAAAAATTATTCCTTTCTTTGGTTTTAAGTGTTGGTAAGATTTCTTCCTTGTTTTTATTCACAAACCTCATTAAAATTAAATGTAGAATTAATTTGTCATTCAACTTGGAAAATAGTCTCTATTATAAGTTATACGAGATTGATATTTCCATTTTCACCTTTTATTTTAAATCCTTGATGTTTTAAAGTTTTAAAAATTATTTTACTATGTTGGTTGACTCACCGTAGTAAATTTTGGGCTATTTTACACACCCTTTGGATGATTACCCATTCTTTCATAATTACGTATACTTTTATTATTTTTTAAGAAATAATATTAGGTCCTATTCCTACAAGATCAATACAACAATATATATTAAAATATTGAATGGAAAATCATCCAAGAATAATGGTTTTATTCTAAAATTGTCAAGATGAGACATATATAGTTATCAACAAGCGATGAGCCCCTAACAAATCAATCTAGATGAAATGTGGAAACATGCACATAGTTTGAGATTTTTTTGAAAAATGACTCAAAGAAAATTTTGTCTCATGGGTTATTAATGTTGCAAGTTGTGTACACCACATAATTATTGAAATAGCCTTGAAGGTATTTAAGCAATGCAAATTGGTAATTTTAAAATTCAATTCTTTATAACCCAATCACAACAAACTTCTCGTGCCATGTAAAAATGGAATCTTAACATTTCCTCAAACAATGATCTAAGGGTGTAAATGAATATATGTGTGAAACATGTATAACATACATGAATTATTTTTAAAAATTGAAATCAGAACTAAATTTACTTTCTCATCACTTAACATTCAAATTTCACCTTTACTGAGATCAAATCTTGAGTGTATCTAATAAAATTTCGAATTATCATTCAAACAAGGATTTTCACTTTGAGGTCAGTCCACTTAAAATAACATTGGTAAATCAAGAGAAAATCATTTCACATGAATAACATTCTTATCAACCATCTATCTGTTTAATCCCACATTGTTAACATACCAAAAACATTCACGTTTTATAATGTGAAAATATCTATACTAAGGGGAAGCTCAAGGGTAGTATCACAAAGACAACATAGATATTTTAAATGCATCGTATATATATTTGAACATATAATGAACACATGGCCCAATAACGGTGTCACAATCCTCAACCAATGATGTACTCGGGTTCACCAACCAACCACGAAGCTTTGGAATTATTGAGGTCACAGGTTATGAGAAAACATAGTTCAATGGTTAGTGAGGAAGAGAAAATCACGATATCACGAGAAGGTTTTGTGGTCATTAGACAAAAATCACACACTTGGGTACATTTCTAGGTCATAACCACATACTTGCATTCATATGATTCCTAAGTGAGAAAATTAGTAATTGACCACTGTCTTTGGCCTCTTTGCTTTCTTTCTTACTCTCTCTTTGGCCTTGCACACCCTATTTCCCAGTCTAACTTTCGTTACTTCACCTTTCTTGCTCTAGACACCAGCGCCCAACTAGGATGCCAACCTATAGGTGCCCTCATCCCCTCTAGGAACCCCCGACCTATTTGTATCTTACTCACCCCTTTTAGGCCTCTTTTATTTTTTGGGCATCTTGTTTTCTTATAGGTCGACATTTTAGTGGTTAATTATGAAATTCAAACAAGAGAATCATATAAATATAATGTTATGTGATCAAATTAAAGGACCAAGCTCTAAGCATCTACTACCATCACCTAAGGTTGCATCCAAAGGCATTCTAAGAGCATCAAGGCATCCATCTAGCTTCATTCAAGGGATAAGGGACTACTAATTCTGCATACACGCATAAGAGGGGAAGTTTATTTTGTTTCATCCACACATCTTCTACATTGTAATATCTAGGTATCGATCACTATGAAGTACATCTTGTAAAAGAGCTTCCTAAGGCATGATTATATCACACACAAGAACTACATGGAGTCTGAAATATATTGCAGCACTCGGTCATAAGTTCACTTAGTTGGGTGACCACCGGTCCGGCTGACTCTCCATTTGCATCTTTTATTTTTTAGGATTTGATGTGTTTTGGGGTTTTGTAGGAGATCATTTTTTTTTCAAGTTATAAGAAAATTATGTGGACATAGTGTGACACATAAGTGATCAACAACAGGGGTTAGCGACACTATTGTGACACAACGAAAACTAGTTTATGAGGTTTTGAGTAGCTACATGTGCCCAACTAGGGTCTTTGGTGCCTAGGTGCCATAGCATTAGTCCAAGCACCCTGGTTCAACCTATTCCAACACTTCTGCAATTTCTGTGTGTGATTACAATTGTCTACCCTCATGTTTGAACAATTTTCTAGCTTAGCACACTTCGGGTTAATTATGAATCAACTACGTCTTCTATTTCCTCTCTTGCACTTAGGGTTCTAAGTTCTCTTTGCTTATTGCTTATGTCATATTTGTGCTTCGTGTTTTATTATTGCATGTGACCCCGAAATATCCTCTAGGGTTTAATAAATCCAATATTTATTAAATCATTTTGTGAACCCATCCGTTTGGACCCAACCTTGCTTCTAGGCATTTTTGCAATCATTTTACCATGGCTCAATCTTACAAACCCTTTATTGATGCCCACCTTAAATATCTCAACGAGCATATTTCGAGCATCCACAAGATCTAGATCTACTCTTATTCATTGCTCGTGAGAAAACCACCAACCTAGTTGAGCTTAATGGTCCCACTTCTACCACCACTTTTATTCATATTACTACTCAATCTCCTCTTACCACTCTACCTACTTCCACTATAATTATATCCATTCCTACTCTTACTAATCATTTCACTCCACCTCTTACTTCACATACTCAAGAAGTTTACTCTTAGTACTCAATATCTATCCTCCCTCCATCATGATCTTTAAGTTAAAATCTATCAACTTTAGTAGGCTACTTCTCGTACATCTCGCCTCCCTTGATTCCACTTTCCTCCTCCATACTCCTTTCGCACCTTTCATTTCCACATATACAATCCCTCCAAATTTTGTAACTCATAATCTCAAAATTTTCAATGGCCATGAATATCCTCAATAACATCTTCGATCTTTCCATATCACATGTCTAGATTATGTAGATGATCATACTTTACTAGCAAAGCTCTTTCCTAGAAGTCTCCAAGACTATGTTATGTGTTGGTTCTATGATCTACCTATTCATTCGATAACATCTTTCATGCATTTAGCCAATGCTTTTCTTGTTCAATTTTCAATCAATATCAAATCTAAAATATCATATGCTCAACTCGCACAAATAAACAAGGATCTAATGAACATCTAACAGACTATGTTTTATGATATCAAACAATGTAGCTAAGATGACTAATGTGCTTGATGAATCATAACTTCAAGACATATTTATTAAAATCTTATTATCTCCATTGTAAGAGAGTTTCATCTTTGAGACATCTCCTTAATTTGATCATATTTTCCATACTCTTAAGTTGTGTAAAAACAAGCTTCTTATTATGGGAAAACTCAAATATCATGATCAAGATTCATCATCTTCTCACAAGTTTCAAATAAAATATCCTTTCAAGCCACCTAATAAAACTAATGAAGCAAAATTTAATGTTAACATTGTCTCTACTCCTGAGAAGCTTCAATTGCAACTTCCTCCTAAGTGTATATTTACTAAATTGACTTGTGCTCCGCATACTATATTGTCAAAATTATCGAGAGCAATCTAATTATGCTTCCTCTTCTACTCAATCTATACCCATCTCATCCAAAAGGATGCAATTACAACAAAAAAATTAGATGCGATTATCATCAACATGTTGGACATTCTACTAATCATTGCTTCATATTAAGACACTCTATTCAATATCTCATCAAAAATGTTATTGAGCTTCCCGAACCTTCAAAATCTACGTTGGTCAATGAAAATAAAAATCTCAAAATATTCAATAGTCCTCTCCCTATTCATGAGAAGAAAGATGTGGATTCTTTTGCTAATCATACATATCATGTAATGCCTCCTCCATCATCGGGGCCTTTGATGTTCTAATTGCTTTAGTGTTGATTAATCTCCACCTTTCATTGCATTTTCTCATCATGATTATCATGTTACCTTTTCTTCTGATCACTTACACATCAGTTCTTCTATTGGATCTATTTATATCAATAAAACCATGGCCATCCATCATTTCACATGATTACATGCTCTATTGCACTTCTTTTCGCTACCAACTATCCATTATCGTAGGTTTCATATCTAGTTCCTAGAGTTTATGGTTATGTCAAGCTTCTAGTTACAGTCATTCCTCTCACCATGCTTATTCCTTTCCTTATGGCACCTAGTGTCAAAGGTTATGACATGCTCTTAGGTCATCCTTGGATCCTAACCACTCAAGAAATCATTTCCATGAATAGCCTACGTCTCAAATTCATTCATAAAAACTAAGTCATCATTGTAAAAGGTATCCCTCCATGCACACCATGGCCTCAACCTCTTGAGGTGTCCATTACACTCACTAGAGCATATAGGTCCCCTAGACCTCTAAAATCTAAAGAAAAATATACTCCTAGATATCCTAGTCGTGCACATCCTACTCATCTTCATCGGTCCATTAGTCCATCTCATCAACCTAGGTCCACTACTCATGTCTCCTTCACATAGGTGTACACTCCTTATTTTCCTTCATATATGTGCTCTTCTTCTTCACATAGGTGCACATCACCTCGTTAGTCTCCTTCATCTAGGTGCACATCACCTCATAAGTATCCTTCATCTAAGCACACATCACCTTCGTGGTCTCCTTCATATAGGTGTTCACCACCTCATTTTCCATTGCATGTACAACATCGCTTTCATTCACCATCATTCTCATAGCATCATGTTCACACATCTTTATCTCCTCATACATTGGGTGGAGCACCCTCACCCTTCACTTTTATCGAATATCTCACTCTTCATCATACACTTGGTGGAATCACGCTTATTCTTCCCCCTTATAGCATTGTAAGGTGTCTAACATGTCTACTATTGCGCTATGTGCTTCATCATTCATATTTCTAAACAATCAATCATACACAACTTGATACACAACTTGCATCGTCATTACCCTATGATGCACTCTAGTTTCATAGTTCATACTCGATTGTTGAGGGTGTGAATCTCAAAATAACCTCACATCATTATACATTATACACTTTGTGCTTCATGATCAATATTTCTAGCTCACATCATTTAAACCATTACCCTATGACACACTCTAGTCTCACAGTTCATAATTGGTTGTTGAGGGTCTAAATCTGAAATGAACCTCACCTTCTTCACATTTCTCACTTTGTGCTTCATGATCTATCTTTCGAGCATACACATCATTCAAACCATTTCCTAATGACAAAATATTGTTCTATTGTTCATTCTTGACTGTCGAGTGGTCTTTTATAAATGAACCTCATCTCATACACATACATCCGCTTGGGGCATGCTACCCCTATCACATTCACATTACATACCATTCCATCACATTCATACACTACATATGCATATCTTGGTTGCACATTCATTCATTAATCTTGCTTGCTTATGCTCACATGTACAATTTTCTTACTATGCTAGTTAGATATTCTCTGTGTCATTATCTTTTCTATATACACATGCACATTCACTTGGTCTTTAGTTATGCATGAAGACTTTTCACAGATCTTTACATGCAACATTAATGCTTGGCACTGTACCTATTACCAATCCCACAAAGGCTCTTGAGGGCATCTACATTCGTACACATCATAGGTGTTATCATTCTATTGCATATTGATTTCTACTTATACTAGCACACTACGTTGTATTGATATATACACACTTTCACATACTTTATATCTTTCTAGCATGCTAATGGGTGTTTCATGTGCAAATTTTTCTTTGTAGGATCTATATGCCACCATGGTTTCTAATAATTTTCTTGACACTGTTTTCTATTGTCTTCTATTATATGTCATTGTTTGTGGGCTATTCCCTATGTCTTGTATGATCATTGTTTGTATGTTTTTGGCTGCTTTGGCCCTGATTGTCTTGTGACATTGTGAGTGATGTCCCATGTTTTTGTTTTCATGGTCTACTTTGTTTTCTTACTTTCTAGCTTACACATTGTCTTCTATATACATGTTTATCTTATTTGCACTAACACATGTACTAACCACTTTGTTTGCATGTGTCATGGTTTCTACCATATGCATCCCCTCTCCCCTTGTAGGGTTATAGTTTTAAATCAGTATTGACTACTCCTTAGGGATGCATTCTCCTAGCAACGTCACATGCAACTCAAATGAGGGGGGACATCCATTCGGTGAATCATTCACCCCATATAGCATACATTGCCACGTTCAAAACCTACAAAGTACAGAACATAACAAAAACACAGTCACACAAGACAACCCAAATTTTGACTTGGGTCCTCAATTCAACATAGATAAAAGCACCCGATACATACATGAGTGTGTGGATGCTTCTAATCTTTCTTGGGAACCTATGACAAGGGGAAAGTCATAAACATTTTCTTAGATCAATATAGTTTTCAGCAGTTTATAGAGCAATTTTTGAGTACAAGCACAATAATCCAACAATCGAATGTATTCTATCTCCTATTTTCTATTTTCCTTGGATCAAACTTGAACAAACATGGATTGAACTAGAACAAAGAAAGATCACACTAGCTACAATGGTGTATAAATATAGGGAAGCAATCATGGATGGGGAATAACACTAGTCCTTTCCCCAACACTCTTTTGTCATGGTGTGAGATCTCCCAAAAACTCATTCTTAGCATGAGTTTGCTTAGAAAATTTTTCTTCTTCAGCATTTCAAGAAATTTTATATCATTTTTACTCATCATGGATTAGGTGCACACTTTCCTTTTTGTATACTTTTACATACTTTTTGCATGCTTTTACATATTTGGATTGAAAGTTTCCATATACGCATATTTGACTACTCTTTTACTCTTCTTTTGTTGGTATATCCTTAATACGCAAAAATTAAGTAGCCCTTCATTGAGCATAACAATAGGTACAACACAACACATCACATACGCTTCACCCCTAGGGTCACTTTCCTCATCTTTAACTTCTACTCTTCATTTTCTTCACTTCACGCTTTCACTCGTCTCCTCGGTGCTATTGATCTACATGGTTATCAAGTACACATCTCTTATCTATTTTATATTATTAAGCATTCGATCAAGAACATAAAGTGGGGGGAAAATGTAGACACAAAACCACACACTTGGGTATATTTCTAGGTACTAATCACATACTTGCATTCATATGATTCCTAAGTGAGAAAAATAGTACTTGACTATTATCTTCACCTCTTTGCTTTCTTTCTTACTCTCTTTTTGGCCTTCCACACCCTATTTTCAGTCGACTTTCATTACTTCACATTTCTTAGCACTGGACACTAACATATAGCCGAAGCCAACACCCTCATCCCTTCTCGGGCACCCCAACCTCTTTATTTCTTGTTCACTCCTTTTGTGCCTAATTTATCTTTTGGGCATCTTATTTTCTTATGGGTCGGTATTTTAGTGGTCAATTACAAAATTCAAACAAGGGAATCATATAAATACAATGCTATGTGATCAAATTAAAGGACCAAGCTCTAAGCATCTACTACCATCACCTAAGGTCACATTCAAAGGAATTCTAAGAGAATCAAGGCATCCATATAGCTTCATTCAAGGGACAAGGGAATGCTAATTATACATACATGCATAAGAGGGAAAGTTTCTTTTGTTTCATCCACACATCTATCTACATTGTTACATCTAGCTATTGATTTCTATCAAGTGCATCTTGCACAAGAGCTTCCTAAGGCACAATTCTATACACACATAAGAACTATATGGAGTCTAAAATTTAGTGCAGCACTTAGTTGTAAGTTCACTCGGTCGGGTGACTATCAGTGGTCACCCAAATCCCCATTTGCATCTTTTATTTTTAAAGATTTGATGTGTTTTTGGGTTTTGTAGGAGATCATTTGGTTTTAGGTTATTGGAAAATTCTGCATACATAGTGTGACACACAAGCGATCAACAACAAGGGTTAGTGACACTCTTACGACACATGGAAAACTAGTTTCTATGGTTTTGAGCGATCACAAATGCCCAACTAGGGTCTCTAGTGCCTATGCGCCCCAACACAAGTCCACGTGCCTTGGTCCACCTATTCGAACACTTTTGTAATTTTCTATACATGATTATGATGGGCTGCCCTCCTATTCCAACAATTTTACACCTTACACACTTTGGAATTTATTGCAAATTAGCTAAGTATTTTATTCCCTCTCTTATACTTAGGGTTCTAAGTTCTCTTTACTTATTTCTTATGTCATATTTGTGCTTGAGTGTTTGATTATTGTGTGTGACTTTGAAATATCCTCTAGGGTTTAATGAATCCAATTTTTTTAAATTAGTGGCTGAATTATAGCTTACCAAATCTAGACAATGGTGGGCTTTGAATAATCAAACCAATTACAAAATTGAGTTTAGGTGGAGTAATACAAAATAACAACAAGTGTCATCGCAAATGAGAAAAGACATATGGCAAGATTTTGGGCTCTCATGAATCCAAAACTTTACAACCTCTAAGTTTCGATGAGCCGAATGAAGCATACTCAAGATTGTGAGATGTGCCAAATCCCTGACACTCGAGATTGTCATAATCTCGGTGTTTCACGAGATCAAAAAGTTCACAATTTTCACATAGTCTTGAAGATCTGAAAACTTGAAGGTATGTGATTTCAGATGGTTCGAATGAAGTATAACATACCCAATATTGATATGTTGTAGATTCCTAAAGAATTAGGCTTTCAGAAGGCACAAGATAATGCTTAAGCCATTGCGTATACGGCTGAGGTTGTGGGGAATAAAACACTATGGATTTATGAGTGACCACGGGTCATGGGATATCAATTTCCACATTGGAAGAATATATGTGGCCCAATAACATGTGGTAGACTTCAACCAACATGTTGGCACTTTCATTCGATCACATGCCCTCGAATTCACATGAATCGAAAGACAAAAATTTATTGGATCATTTGGGACCACGAAAACATGAGAACATGGTTGATCTAATATTTCAAACATATGGGTAGATTTCAACTGCTATAAATTGATAACTTAAGAGTTTTCACAAGGAAAGAGACCAACACATGAATAAAATTGATATTTTTCCACTTGTCGAGATCTTTGAGGATAGGTCACTTGACGATTACAATGGGAATATGGGGACTACATTTAATAAGAATAAGACATACGTGTTCTCAGCCTAACTATCACGTGGTTTACATTCTTGAATAAATTTGAATTTTTCCAAATACATCCCTAAAAGTTGCTTTGACGTAGTAGCATGGCACACTAGATTGAGTGTTGGCGGAGTTCTTTGGTTCCGTTTTGGCCGGACCATGCGAACTTGTGCGATAGATAGGAGAAGCCACATGTTCCAATGATGAGTTCGGCTCCTCTGGCCAATCACGCTCTCATGTTACGTAACTAATCATAACCTTCGGGGATGTAAAGAGAATGTGAGATATAATTCAATATTGATAGAGGAGATAACACGAAAATGTGACATTTGTCAATATTTTTGATCTTTGAGTAGTTAGAGTATCAACTAAACACACTAAATAATGTTTGAGTCCGACAAGCAACACGAAATGGAGATGAGTATCATGGTTAATGTACCTTCGTGAATTAGAATTTTAAGAGTTTGGGACCAAAATGAATTGTAAGAATGAGAAAAACACCAAAATAATTTTACCAAGACTTTTGATAAGTCAATCAATTTGAATCAACCTATAGATTTCAATATTAGAAACACGAGCACAATAGGGATATTCTATAGAATAGAAATCATCTATCTCATTTGTTTTTCCTCATTAAAATCATAGGATTGAATTAGAAATATCATAAGTGAAGCAATTCACCAAAAATGGGGAAAATCCAATTCAACTTAAAATAAAGATGATAATACGATTATTGGGACTCGTGTATATAAAACAAAGACTTTCATCTAGACCGAGTTGTGTTTAAACAAACAAGGATCAATATTAATCTATAAAGTAGTGAATTTAAATCATTATATATATATGAATTCATACCAAAAATTTGTCAATTAAACAAAAATATTTATTTTGATATTAGAGGTCATATAGGGTATAAAAACCATAAGTGCTCATTCAAAACATAGAGTTAATAAATCCAATGAATTCTTACTTTTTACTAATATTGAACCATGATATTCGATAGGATTTAATCATATATAACCTAGATTATACAAATTCCTTTTCTAGTCTTGGGATTGTGAGAGACTTAATGTATAGGTGACAATGATATATATATATATATATATATATATATAGAGAGAGAGGAGAGAGAGAGAGAGAGAGTTTTAAACATAATATTAAATAATTATTGTAATCTCGGGGATAGAAATTGTATCCCAAATAGAGGTTATATTCAATATTTAGATCGAGATATTTAAAATTTATCTCAATATCTCCAAGCATCCCCTTTTCGAAAATCCAATAAGAGATTTCAAAGGGGTAGGCTACATATCCAAACTCATATTTATATATTTGAAAAATGTAGGCCCTTTCACACGATATTTTAAGATCACACACTCTTATACCAAATGTGATGTACTTATTTTCTAGTTCTTCAATTCATATTTATATAGCAAAAATTAGATTGAACATAATGACTTTAGATAGAAATACACAATATAAACACTAAATTTGAAAACATTTGTAAATCAAATAACATATATCAATATCAGTAACTTACCATTAATGGTTTCTAATGCATAGCCAAGGTATACACTCAGGTTTTTCGGGAAGTTCAATACGATTATAATAGCTAACCTTTTCCATGACTCTGAAATATGCATTGAGGATCCTTCTCAAGCCTATTAAGGCCTAAACTTGAAAAAAGCTGACATTCATAAACTTGAGGGCATCATCATCCTCATATATTGTCTTATAATATCCATACCATGTCATTTTCATGTTCTAAAGATATCTACCTTTATGCGCCCCATAAGCACTTACCTTTCCTTACAAGCTCAAAATTGTCCATTGGCATTTGTAGCTAGCATGTAGTCCTTATGAGCATGATTTGGATCCTTTAGTCTCTAGTGGATTCTTCATTTTCTTACACCTATTATTCATGACAAATAAGTTTATAACACACCCAAAATGCACTCAAGACAATCAATTCCATAATTCTCTATCCATTTTGCAAGACTACCCTCACATCCCCTTAAGACCAATTCCATTTCTCAAATCATTTTGGGCTGGTTTAGAGGCATCCAAAAAGTTTGTAAGCTTCATTAACATCATTTTAGCCACCCAATGGTGTATGTCAAGTTCGAGGACCTAACTCTTAATCCTTCTCTTTGAATCACCCTTTTTCTCTTTTAGTCCACAATGCCCTTAGTAGCCCTAAGAAAGTCTTGTTTTCACTATAAATTTTTATGTATGATATTGAAAAATAAGATAAATTCATTAATGGGCACCCATTAAGCCCTTTATTCTTTCCCTAAAGTTTCAAGCTTGGACTCAAGGTTTATAGTGTACTTCCTTTGGAAAGTAACCTCCTTCTTTTAGCCCTTTCACTATGATTACATTCCTTGAGCCTAGATCACAAATATCTTGATCTCCATCCAATGAAACTTAAAATTTCCTTTTGAATCATCTTGAGGACACCCTCACCATGCATATTAACAAGTTTTAGAGCTTAGTTTCATGTCTAGGGATTTTAGCATGTATTTTTCTTGTCAAACCCTAATAAGGATGGTACAAGCTTGAGAGGCTTGTTTTTGGTTATAATTTCCACAAAACCTTGACTTGAGTCTTCTTGCTTGGCATGAAGGACTGTTAATACATACCCCTCATTATTACCTTACTAGTGATTCATACCAACACGTTCCATACCTCTAATTTGATTGAAATATCACTTTTATCACACATTTAGAACAAGGTATACATTCTCAAACCTCCTAATTGAATGCATAAGTGTTATTTCTTCTTTATCCCCTAGGGTTTCCTTAGATGGAATCTCCACAAATACTAGCCACATTCTTTATTGACATATATTCCTCTTTCTTAATCAATATAATTATATTGACACAAATATCACTAACATAGGCATAGTCCGGGTTTGGGAAATTACTCACTTACAAAGGGAAAGAGAGGGATAATCCAACTCAACCAATCAAATATCATGTTCCACCCTTTCATGCACCCATATTCTCATGTTACTCACTACATGGCTTTTCATTCACATGTAGGATATCAACTTCACCTCATAAACTGTCATAGTTAGCATTAGTTCAATGTCATTCAACATGCCTCAAAGATCATGAAAGGTTTCATACCTTCAACCGTTCAAGCAACCTTTCTCAATATTTATCTACAAAAACAACTTATAAAACTCATTCAAACAAATTTCCAAATCTATTACAGTCCTCTGTGAGACCCTTACATAGTCAAACATGCTTCATATATCAAAACAAAGTACTATTCTTGAAGTTCACAAATATGAGATACATGTCATAAATCCATTATAGGTAACATTTCATACATTCAAGCATATGAATCAAACTTCATACAAGATTATGAACTATTTCCTCACAAAACCACAATCGTTACTACTTTGTAACTACATTACATTCAATGGTAATGATCCATTCCTTCACTAACCTTCTTGTCATCCTCCCTACATGGATTGATTCCCTAAAAATGACTTCCCCCTCTATACTCAAACTCTCATCTATGCATGTAACTCCTTTCAGATGTAACTTTCTCATGATGAGTCATTATCATTGCATTTTGGTCAGTTACATTAGCTTAACACACTTCATAACTCATGTTTCCACCTAATACTTATTACACAACTCACCACCTAACAAGACAATTTCAAAAACCTTAATAAACCCCTAATACTCCTAATCACATATAACAACACCTATTATAGACTCAACTATTCACTTGACAAATTCACCTTCACACGTATGAAATTTTTGAATTCATTTTTAGAGGAAACTAGATTTTGAAACTTCAAAGTCTTTCTCACACCCCACAAACTCTATAATGATCCCATTGACCATATAGCTAGAAGAGTTTACTTTTGAATGGCTTATTGATGATGCTCATGTATCATACTCCCATGGTGGAGAAAGAAATTGTTCCTACACTTTGCTGGTTTGTAAATATTTTCATCTTCCTTGCATGTGATTTGTCTTCTTTTCTTACTTTCATTGTGATTCCTTGAGTTATAACCACCTGGGTCCTATAGTTTACTCTTGGTCCATCCATATGCTTTCACTTTACATATTTTCTTCTTAATCTTCACTCTCACTTTCCTTATCTTCATGCCTTTACTCACCATGCCTTCCTTTCCTTTCCTTTTTGTTTGCTTATTCATGACTTTCATCATACTCAGTTTCTCTATGGCTATACCCGATCCTTCTTGGTCCTTGTTTTGATTAGTATTTGCCAAAAAAATCCTTTTCATTAGTCTTTGCTTAATTTTTCCTTTCTCTTTGCATTTCATCAACAAAATTTTGTAGCAACTCATCTTGTTCACATATGCAAGGATGATTATCATACCTCTCATCTTCACTATACTCATCCATCCATTTACATTTTATTGTATCATGCTTCTCAGATGCATTAGTAGAGTCATTTGGTACAATTTCAAGGAATTCACCCACAAAATCAGCATTATCAAACATCTCATCATCAAAATTACTCACCTTTTCTTCACTCCTTGCTTGTATAATTTTTGGAGAGTTAAAGAGTTCTTCAATCATGTACATTTCCTCTCTCAACATGAGAGTGTCTTCTTCATCCATGGCTCATCAAACTTGGGGCTGTCATGATCATCCTTCTTTGTACAAATCTTCATCTTTTCTCCATGTTTGTTCTTCATTTGTGTAGGAGCATTCACCAACTTCCCATGTAGTTGCTCTATTCACCTCTTTGCAAGCTATGTACTTCACTTTTTTTATTCATTTAATGCTCTCAAGTGACTATGATCTATTACAACATCAAATATTTGACAAACCACTTCCTTACCTTGGAATTTGTCTTGATCTTATCCTTGATTTGGTCCATTCTTACTGTAATAATATTGGTTACCATGTTTGGGTTGTTTCCTTCATTCCACTATGTTCTTTTAAACTGGTATCCACTTCACTTTCCATGCATTCTTATAGTATACTCACCTGGTTCTTGTTTTTGACTATCCATGTCTTGCTCACTTGGGCTAAGTTCTAGTTTTCACATTAGGCTGCTTGATTGTATTTGTAGTTTGAAACTAGTCATATTTTCAGATTTTATATGTAATGCACAACTAAATATTTCAAATTTTCAAGTGTATTGCATAACTATATTTTGCATATTTCTAAACAACAATTTCTTCCAAATGAATGACATTGAAATAAAAAAAACTCATGGTTTCATTATGATCTCAAATGACAATCTTACAAGATTCTTGCAACAATAAAATAAAAGCTTTCTTAGTAGTGACTAATGTTTTTCAAGAAACAATAAGTACAAAAAATGGATCTTTACAAAAGTGTGACACTTTACAAAGCCACATTTATTTACAAAGTGAAGGCAATGTCCTCCAAAGATGAGGAAGACCAAGATGGCAAGAGGCTCTACTATCTCCAACTTGAGCTCCAACTCCAATACTCCTACAAGAATCCAACTCCAAGAGAACATGGCTTGTTTACCACCCAACCAATAGGCATCATCACATGCCTTTCCATGGTTGGAAGTCATGCTAGCCTCCCCCAAGCCCATGGGAGAGAGGAACTAGCTTCCACAATGTGCACAAGTATAATGGGGATTTACACACACACAAGAAAAACATAAGACCATTTAACCACTTACCTACTACACATGAAAACAACAACATGAGGATAACAAGGTCAACCTCACAAGGGGGAAGAGAAGAAGTAGGATGCCCAAATCAAAGGTGTCCAACCATAGGAGCACCAACAAAACATGTTACAAAACTCCTTATACCTCCTAATCATTCATCCTCCTTATTCCTCCTTTATGTTATAGAAATCCTTCTTGGGAGGATTTTCAAACCCAAAAGGGTTTCCTCACCAAGAATGGGGAAAGGTTCAAGCCATATGAACCTTTCTCCCACCTCAAACCATATGAGGGGATGAGAAGGGACCTTCATGGCTTGACCAACAACCATGAGGTTTGAGAGGGAAATCCCTCTCTCTTCCCCTACATTCTCCAAAAACCATCAATCCAAATGATGGTGGAGAGAAAACAAAGAAAACAACAAGAACAAACAAACAACTACATTCACCATACACTTCACAACACATCATTTCACACACACCATTTCATTGATCAAGCATAGTTAACAAGATAAGCACAACTAAGAAGAAAAGGTTAAGTATCCTACCTCTATAATGCTTTCCAAGACTCTAAGCTTTTCCCTTTGTCCAAGCTCACCTCCAAGCTCCCAAAATTCTCCAAGTGCTCCAAAAAAATGAACCAAGAAGACCCATTCCTTCCACATGAGGAAGAATAAGAAGAGGAACCCAAAAGTTTCCTCACCAATGGGAAAGTGACAAGTGTCACCCCCTCTCCTCTCAAGAGTCAAAGATTCCAAAAACCAAATAAGTAAGAGTAAACTCACCTTTTATCCCTTATCACCCAAAATACCAAAAACTAAAATAAAACAAAGTGGAGCAACTTTTAACAATTTCACACAACCCAACCATCTTACATGGATGGTGACTAAAGAGGGGAAAATGGGAGGAAACTCCTCAAACCTTGAAATAGGCCCCCTACCTATTAGGTAGGGTCCAAGAGGCCCATTTTCATGCTAAAGGAACCCCAAACTCAAAGGGGTCCCTAAAAATGCCCAAAATAACCCAATTTCGGGTTTGGCATGCTTGGGCACAAGGGTAGAGGTGTGGGGTCCACCCAAGGTTCACATGTGGTCCCCATCCCTTACTACCAACACACACACACTTTCCCAAAACCAACACTTAACTTAAGATGAGATCATTAAACCCTAAGCTAGTTTACTTAATAAAACACACCCTAAACCTAATTAATTTTACAAAACATAATTACATTACAATTGAGGGTTCACCCATGGTGCCCAATTAAATACATCTAATCTAAGGCCTCAAACATTTAGCATGGTTAGGACTCAGCCCATGGGCGCTTGTGCCTGATTGCGTAGCTTGCCACGAAACCCATGCTCTCTATACATCACTCACTGCACACTCATTGCACACATTAACCACATCTGTCCAATATAATAAACATCATCTACACATCACAAATTCAATCAAACTTATAATGTCCTAACATAATTAACAATTGATAGTGCAATGCATACAATTATTCACATAGTTTGCCATGAATCATCCACAAATAAAATTGCAACGACATACACTTAGGTTAGCATGAAAATTACCATCATTAAATCCAAAACACTATATCATTAATCAAATCAACCACAAGAGACTAACATCTAACCAATAAGTCTATCATATAACCTTGTTAGTGTCATCAACATCATAAGAAATATATCAGTATACGAATCTAGTCCAATTGGCTACTACGCGCCCAAAATGCCATAATGTCCATGAGGATAAAATATCATAGTAAAATGTCCAAAGTCTATCAGAGTCTCAATCAAAACATGTCTAGGAATAAAGGAACCAACAGATAACTGGAGCTATAAAAATGTGGGCACTACATCCCCCTCTCCTAGAATTAGACTTCCTCCTGGAAGTCATTGGAAGAGATAGGGATATCTAGCCCTCAGTGGTGTAGCATCCTCCCAGGTAGCTGATGACTCATCATATCGGTCCCACTGCACTCTAACCTGGTCCAAATCTCGACCCCGAAGGGCCAACCTCCGGTGCTCCAGTATGCGTACGGGCTCCAGTCTCCACTTGCCCTCCATCCTCTACCTGTAATGCCGACCAATCCAAAACATGAGAAACATCTGGTACATATCTCGTAGTACAAAAACATGAAAAACATCGTGGGCCCATGCAAGGCATGGTGGCAAAGCTAGGCGATAGGCAACTGGACCGATGACCTCAAGAATATCAAAAGGCCCCACAAAATGAGGTGATAGCTTAGAACCCTTTCCATAATGGATCGGACTCTTATGAGGATGAACCCTCAAGAAGACTTTGTCACCCACTGAGAAGTGACGATCGATCCTCTTGGTGTCTGCATACGCCTTCTGGCGTGCTCTAGCCTGCTCAAGATGCTGCCGAATCAAAACAACCTGCTGCTCTAAATCCTAGAAGATAAGCTGGCCCCAAAATAATCCTGTCATCTAGTCTATCCCAGCTCAAAGGTGTCCTGCAAGGTCATCCATACAAAGCCTGATAGGGAGCCATGCCAATGGAGCTATGATAACTGTTATTGTAGGAAAACTCAACTAAATGCAAATAATCTTCCCACTTCTTCTGCTGGTCCATCACATACATCCTCAACATGTCCTCAAGAACCTGATTAACCCTCTCTGTCTGCCCATCTATCTCTGGATGATATGCCGAACTGAAATTAATCTGTGTACCCAAGGCCTCCTGAAAAGAAGTCCAGAAAACTGATGTGTAGATGGTGTCTCTGTCATTGATGATCATCTTCGGAATCCCATGCAATCTAACAATATCCTCCATAAACACTTTGGCGATGGCCTGTGCATTATAGGTAACCTTGGTTGGCGAGAAATGCACAACCTTGGTCAACTTATCCACAGTGACCATAATGGCATCATGACGATAAGAGGACATAGGAAGTCCTACTATGAAATCCATGGAGATCACATCCCATTTCCACTCGGGAATGTCATGAGGGTATAAGAGTCCTGCGGGATGAGAATGCTCTGCCTTGACTCTCTGACACTCAAGACAATGTGCTACAAAATCTGCTATGTCTCGATGAAGACCCGGCCAATAATATAACTCTCTCAAATCGGCATGCATCTTCTTCACTCCTGGATGTGCTGCGTATGGGGCTCGATGAGCCTCAGTAAGGATGAAACTACGCAGATCACCTGCCTTAGGCACATAAATGTGCCTATGGAACCAAAGCAAACCATCTGACTCTAACATGCATCCTGAATATCTACCCTCAAAAGAACCCTGAGAATCCAACATCTGCCTAGCACCCTCATAAAACCTATCCTCTGGAAGATGCTCAAGTATCCTGCCTCTCAAATCTGACTGCAGTGTCAAAGAAGCAAGCACATGCCGTCATCTACTAAGTGCATCTGCAACAACATTTTCCTTTCCCTTGATATACTGGACCTCCATGTCATACTCACATAGGAACTCCATCCAATGCCATTGTGAGCGTTGAGGTTCGGCTGAGAGAAGATATGTTGTAAGCTACAATGATCTGTCCTCAAGATGAAAGGTCTACCCAAAAGGAAATGTCACCAATGCACAAGTGCATGAACAACTGCTGTAAGCTCTAAGTCATGAGTAGGATAGTTAAGCTCGTAGTCCTTGAGCTTACGAGACTCAAAAGCAATAACCCGATGCTCCTGCATAAGAACTGCTCCCAAACCCTCTAGTGATGCATCAGTGCAAACAACAAAATCCTCTGTTGGGTCTGGAACTACTAAGATGGGCACCGTGGTTAACCTTTCCTTAAGCAACTGAAAGGCCTGCTCACATTTTTCTGACCAATCAAACTTCTTCCCTTTCCTCGAAAGAAGTAATAGGGTGAGCAATCCTAGAAAAGTCCTGCACAAACCTGCGGTAATACCCTGCTAAACCCATGAAGCTCCTCACCTCAGTGACTGATGTGGGTGCTGGCCAATCCAAGATAGCCTGAATCTTAGAGGGATCTACGGAGATACCCTCACCTGATATGATATGACCCAAGTACTGAATCTCTGTCTGAAAGAAGCTACATTTTTCCAAGTTCCCATCTGACTTCTTGCTCTCTCTCAAAACACAAGTACCTACCTCAAATGCTCCTCATGTTCCTCCTCGGAACGAGAATAAATCAATATGTCATCAAGGAACACTAAAACAAAGTGATCCAAAAATGTCTGAATACTCCATTCATGAGGCTCATGAAGATAGCTGGGGCATTGGTCAAACCAAATGGAACCACTGTGAACTCATAATGCCCGTAACGTGTGTGAAATGTTGTCTTATGAATGTCTGCATCTGAAATGCAAGCTGATGATACCCTGACTTGAGATCGATTTTGGAGAACACTCTAGCTCCCCGCATCTGATCAAACAAGTCATCAATCCTAGGGAGTGGATAACGGTTCTTTATTGTGACTTTGTTGAGCTATCTGAAATCTACACAAAGCCTGAGAGAACCATCCTTCTTCTTCACAAATATGGCTAGCGCTCCCCAAGGAGATACACTAGGGCGAATGAGACCCTTCTCTAACAACTCCTCTAACTGAATCTTGAGCTCATGAAGCTCTGAAGTCGTCATCCGATAGGGTGCCCTAGAAACTGGTGCGGATCCAGGCACTAAGTCAATGGTGAAATCCACCTCCCTACTAGGTGGTAAACCTGGAAGCTCTCCTGGAAACACATCTGCATACTCCCTCAAAACTGCGTGATCATCAAGGGGTGAATGCTCTGGAGTACTATCTGAATGATCACTGATAGTGATAGCAAACAACTTGAAACCCTTACGCATGCTCCGCTTGAGTTGCTTAGCCGAGATCATACGCAAGGAAATGGGTCTCTGCATCCCTGAAATCACAACTGCACTACCCAAATCATCCTGACACTCAATGACCTTCTCTCTACAATCCACCTTGGCTCGATGAGCCTCGAGCCAATCCATACCCAACACTACCTGATAGGATCCTAAAGGAATAACTCGGAGGTCAAGTGTAGTGGAGAAGACTCCCAAATCAAGTACACAACTCTCCACATACGAGTCCACGGTGAGTTTAGCCCCAGAGGCCAACTCAACCTGCCAACTATCTGGTTGCCTAGCCACCACTAGCCCACACTGGTCCACTATAGAAGGTGATATAAAGAATCTGAAGCACTTGAATCAAAAATCTTGAGACAAAATACCCACTGATAGTACTGTCATCTCAATAGTTGTGGCACGATGCTCGGCTGGCGGTTGTCAACCGCTGCATACACACGATGGGCGCGTCCCACGTCACCCACCATCTGCTCGGATCTAGGAGCTCTCTACATATCCGTAGTAGTGGGCTTGTGCGGACACATACGCACATAATGGTCTGGAGCCCCACAAATAAAACATCCTCCTGTACCCCTCTGAGATGGGGTCCCTCCTGTGCTCTGGCGAACTGAACCTGCTGGTCCAACCCTAGTAGACTGCTGCGAGTGGGCTGGCTGAGAGTGATGAGTACCCGGCCTCCTGTCTCTAGACCCACCAAAACCACCTCTAGACCCACCTCGCTGAAAACTCTGAGTCTGTCTACCCCTCTGATGTTGGTGTCCCTGATGTTGTGTCTGCTGTGATGGGTGTGGAGGAGCTCTCGATGCTGCTGGAGAAGACCAGAATCCTCCTCTAGGGGGTGGTACTGCTCCCCATGCTCTCTGACTCTGGAATGCCTGAATCTGTCCTGGAACTTGCTCTTGTTTCTATCTCTGTGCTCCTGAGCCTTGGTCCTATTCTCCTCAGCCAAGTAGGCCTTCTCAACGGCCTTCTCGAGCGTGGGAGGAGATAACATCCTAACAGCTCCTGCTATATCTGCATTCAGGCCCCGAATGAACCTGTTTACCTGTAATTTCTCATCTTGCAGGTAGTCTACATCTGCAAGAGATCCAAGAACCTGCTCTCATCTTTGCGCCACCAGAGCGAACCACCTGTCGTAAGTCATGAAACTCATCGATCCTCTTCTGCACAAAATGCTCTGACATATACCGGGCCCTGAATCACTCCTCGAACAACTCCCAGGTCACTGTATCTCGAGTCAAATGGAGCTTCGCTCCTCATTCCTCCACCAAATGCTGCTTTGCGTCTCGGAGGAGATGTATGGCGAACCTGGCTTTGACATTGCTCTCATGAGAGTGCAAGCCAAAGCAGCTATCCAAGCTAAGGAGCCAGGACTTACCCCAAAGCCATCTGTCGAACCAATGAACGTAGGTGGCTGAAGGTGAAGAAGGTCTCGAATCACACTTTGCTGTGTCTCGATCCTGGCGATGTGGTCTAACAGGTGAAAGAGGTCACCTATCTCCAAATGGTCCCTCGAAGCTGTGTGATCGGCTGTGATGAAATGAGGCCACCCTCTCGCCAAGGATGGAAGGGCTGCGTGACCTCTCTCGTCTCGGAATGTCGTGCTCAGGTGGCTCTGGATGTGCGTCCTCACCAATCAACTCCTCATCTCCCAACTGAATGTCCTCCTCTCTCGGCACCTGCGGTGGTGGAAGGCGCTCCTGTACGACACCTATCAGCTGCTGCAGGGTCTCCAATATCTGAGGCCCAAAATCGGGGGCCGGTGGCTCTCGCGTAGGTGCACTACGTCCCGAACCTCGAGCCGATCGTCCCCTCTTGGGTGCCATCCTGAACCCGAGATAAAAAAAAAAATTTTTATAAACTTTCTAAACGTTTGTTGGAAGCGTTATATTATTATTATTATTTTATTATTTTAATTATTATTATTATTGTTATTATCATTATAACACCAAATGCAATGCCCCTTTTGTTAATAATTAATTTATAATAATAATTAATTTTCCCGAAATAAATTAACACTATCCTAATAATAATTTAATTTATTTTACCCTATCAAACTTCCTAGGGTTATGATTAAAATTCTACACTCCTAGAAAAATAAATAATCTTCCCCCTTTTTATTAATTTACCCCCACATCCCACAAAATTATTTTTCATTCCCATTAAAATGTCATGACTTAAAGCAAGGTAGGATTGAAGGAGGACCCTAGGATCAAATTCTAATCTTGGCCATTGATTTTGAATCTACCCTAAAAGTGCCCTAAATTTCTCTATGTCTCTTTTCCTCTCTATTCTTTTCTCATTTGTTTTTTTTTTGTTTTTTCTTTTTGTGGAGGAGCTTTCTTTCATGGAATCTCTCATTTGTTGAGAAGGAACTATGAAACTTGTTAAATTTTGCGGTGGAGGATATATATATATATATATATCCATTGGCTTATATCTCATTTTTTTGTATATATTCTTCTTATTTTGTAATTAATCCATTTTTTTTTTTTTAGAATGTTGTTATATATATATAAATATTGCAATGTATTGAATGAACACACACATATATTTTATATACATATATATATATATATATATATTTTGTGTGTGTTTATATATATATATATATATATATATATATATATTATTGTATAGGGTGGGCTGGGTGGAGGGTGGGTGGCAGGCGGAGCGAATGCGGGGGGGTGTGCGTGGGGCAGGGTGGCGGGTGGGGAGGCGAGGGCGGGGCGGGGGGGCGGGGGAGGTCGTTGGGGGAGGGGGTGCGGGTTGGGGGGGCGGGGTTTGCAGGGATGGCGGGGGCGGGGCGGGGGCGGGGTCTTGGGGCGGGGAGGGGGGGGGAGGGGGGGAGTCGGGGCATTCGGGGGCACGGGGGGACGGGGTTTGGGGTTCCGTGGGGGGGGGCAGTGGGGTCAGGGGGAGTACCAGGGTTATATGGCATATAGGTTGGGGATAATGGGGCGGAGTTAGGGATTTGGGGCTTTGGGGGGTTTTTTTTTAAAAAAATTTTTGTTTTTTTTTTTTTTTTTTTTTTTTATTTTATTATTATTATTTTATATATTATATAAATATTATATAAATATTTTATATATATATATATATATATATATATATATATATATATATATATATATATATATATATATATATATATATATATATATATATATATATATATATATATATATATATATATATATATATATATATATATATATATATATATATATAAATATATATATATATATATATAATATTATATATATATATTATTTTATTTATATTTTTTTTAAATATATAGATATATATTTATATATATTAAAATATTATATTGTTATAATATATATATTTATATTTTATATTTAAAAATATTCTATTTTTTTTTTTCTACTAAATATTTTCAAATTTAGGTTTTCTTAAATTATTATATTAAAAAAAAAATAACTATTTCATAAATCTACTAAAATTTTATGAAAGAATTTTCTTTAAATGAACTAACTTGTCAATAAATAACTTTCAAATTTTTGAAATAATAGAACTAAAGAAATATTTCAGATTTTCATGCAAGGAAATTACATTAAAAACATCCATGTATATTTTTTTTTTTTTTTTTAAATGCAAGAATAAGATATCTAACGCTTTACCCAAGAGTCCGCGTGTTTGAACCACGGCTCTGATACCAAAATGTAATGCCATATTTTTTTTTAATGAAAGCACACTAAATTTTTAGATTTTATATGTAATGCACAACTAAATATTTCAAATTTTCAAGTGTATTGCATAACTATATTTTGCATATTTCTAAACAACAAATTCTTCCAAATGAAGACATTGAAATAAAGAAAAACTCATGGTTTCATTATGATCTCAAATGAATAATCTTACAAGATTCTTGCAACAATAAAAAATAAAACTTTCTTAGTAATGACTAATGTTTTCAAGAACAATAAGTACAAAAAAATGGATGGTTATATACAAAAGTGAGAAACTTTACAAGCCACATTTATTTACAAAATGAAGGTAATGCCCACAAAAGATGAGGATGACCAAGATGGCAAGAGGCTCTACTATCTCCAACTTGAGCTCCAACTCCAATACTCCTACAAGAATCCAACTCCAAGAGAACATGGCTTGTTTACCACCCAACCAATAGGCATCATCACATGCCTTTCCATGGTTGGAAGTCATGCTAGCCTCCCCCAAGCCCATGGGAGAGAGGAACTAGCTTCCACAATGTGCACAAGTATAATGGGGATTTACACACAACAAGAAAAAAACATAAGACCATTTAACCACTTACTACACATGAAAACAACAACATGAGGATAACAAGGTCAACCTCACAAGGGGGAAGAGAGGAAGTAGGATGCCCAAATCAAGGTGTCCAACCATAGGAGCACCAACAAAACATGTTTACAAAACTCCTTATACCTCCTAATCATTCATCCTCCTTATTCCTCCTTTATGCTATAGAAATCCTTCTTGGGAGGATTTTCAAACCCAAAAGGGTTTCCTCACCAAGAATGGGGAAAGGTTCAAGCCATATGAACCTTTCTCCCACCTCAAACCATATGAGGGGATGAGAAGGGACCTTCATGGCTTGACCAACAACCATGAGGTTTGAGAGGGAAATCCCTCTCTCTTCCCCTACATTCTCCAAAAACCATCAATCCAAATGATGGTGGAGAGAAAACAAAAGAAAACAACAAGAACAAACAACAACTACATTCACCATACACTTCACAACACATCATTTCACACACATTATTTCATTGATCAAGCATAGTTAACAAGATAAGCACAACTAAGAAGAAAAAGGTTAAGTATCCTACCTCTATAATGCTTTCCAAGACTCTAAGCTTTTCCCTTTGTCCAAGCTCACCTCCAAGCTCCCAAAATTCTCCAAGTGCTCCAAAAAAAAATGAACCAAGAAGACCCATTCCTTCCACATGAGGAAGAATAAGAAGAGGAACCCAAAAGTTTCCTCACCAATGGGAAAGTGACAAGTGTCACCCCTCTCCTCTCAAGAGTCAAAGATTCCAAAACCAAATAAGTAAGAGTAAACTCACCTTTTATCCCTTATCACCCAAAATACTAAAAACTAAAATAAAACAAAGTGGAGCAACTTTTAACAATTTCACACAACCCACCATCTTACATGGATGGTGACTAAAGAGGGAAAATGGGAGGAAACTCCTCCAAACCTTGAAATAGGCCCCCTACCTATTAGGTAGGGTCCAGGCCCATTTTCATGCTAAGGAACCCCAAACTCAAAGGGTCCCTAAAAATGCCCAAAATAACCCAATTTCGGGTTTGGCATGCTTGGGCACAAGGGTAGAGGGTGTGGGGTCCACCCAGGTTCACATGTGGTCCCCAATCCCTTCTACCAACACACACACACTTTCCCAAAACCAACACTTAAATTAAGATGAGATCATTAAACCCCTAAGCTAGTTTACTTAATAAAACACACCCTAAACATAATTAATTTTACAAGACATAATTACATTACAATTGAGGGTTCACCCATGGTGCCCAATTAAATACATCTAATCTAAGGCCTCAAACATTTAGCATGGTTAGGACTCATCCCGTGGGCCGCTTGTGCACAATTGCGTAGCTGCCCTGAAACCCATGCTCTCCTATACCTGTCACCTGCACACTCATTGCACACATTAACCACATCTGTCCAATATAATAAACATCATCTACACATCACAATTTCAATCAAACTTATAATGTCCTAACATTATTAAACAATTGATAGTGCAATGCATACAATTATTCACATAGTTTGCCATGAATCATCCACAAATAAAATTGCAACGACATACACTTAGGTTAGCATGAAAATTACCATCATTAAATCTAAAACACTATATCATTAATCAAATCAACCACAAGAGACTAACATCTAACCAATAAGTCTATCATATAACCCTGTTAGTGTCATCAACATCATAAGAAATATATGTTGGATCCTAGTATATTCCTTCTTCCTTTTGAATTCATTAAGGGGAATTTTAAACCTCTTTCTTCTTCTTTTCATACCTGCACAATCCAATTGGTATTCCATGCTTCATGGTTAGCAGCTTGAATTGGTTCACTATCACTTTGTTCTTCTTCCATGTAACTGCCCCATGCCTCATAGAATGACATTTGGTATTCTTAGTATTCTTGATCACATCCAATACTTATATTTGGTCTTCATTTCATTATACCATCTATACTTGTCCTATTTCAGCTTCATCTTCTTCCACATGTGCTTCATTTGACCTTAATTTCATCCATTTTGAGGTTTTTTCTTTCATCTTCATCACTGTTTTCTTCATACCTGAAAGTACCCACTCAAACATAGAGTTAGATAACAAAAATAGAGCCCATAATCCCCCATGATAGTCTTCTTCTTAGGAAATCCCTTTCTCTCTCTTTTCTCATTCTCTTCTTCACATAACATCTCATATTTCTTCAGTCTTTTGGCCTTGTCTAATAGCTTCAATTTATTTTATACTTTCCACCCCTTCTTAAATGTTTCACTAATATTATCAACACTTTAACTTTCCTCTCTTAGACAACTTCATCTCCTAGCTTCTCAACTTTCAAGCATTCAATACTTCACCATTGTTAGGTACATGTATGCCTCAAAGATTCATCAAAATTGATTAATCAACAATGTTCTAAAAATATTCAAGCATCAAAGTTCCTTAAAATGTCAAGAAAGATTCAAACATCAAGGTTCATCCTTCAAACTTGGCATTTATCAATGAGAATTCAAGAATGATATAATCTTCAAGGCTCATAACCAATAATGTATCCTTAATCAAGGTCTACCACCTGCAAATGCACTTCCTTGAAACAAGTATCAATACCCAAAAGCATGTAAACCCACCTGCAAAAACTTCCTTCTCACCTCTTTCTTCTACAAACTTGATTCCTTCACTTCCTACAACTCAATCAATTAAATATTAGTATAATATATGAATATCAAAGACATTCAAATCACTCCGATACTAAATGATGTGGAGACAAGGTATACACTCGGTATTTTTAGGAAGTTCAACAAGATTCTAATAGATAACCTTCTCCATGGCTCTACATTGAGGATCCTTATAAAGCCTACTAAGGCCTAAACTTGCAAAAACTGACATTCATCAACTTGAGGGGCATCATCATCCTCAAATCTTGTACTATCATATCCATACCATGTTCTTTTCATGTTCTAAAGACATGTAACTTCACGTGGTTCCACAAGCACTTACCTTTCCTTGTAAGCTCAAAATTGTCCCTTGGCATTTGTAGCTAGCTTTGTAGTCCCTATGTGCATGATTTGGATCCTTTAGTCTCACGGTGTATTATCATTTGCTTACACCTGTTATTTGTGAAAGTAAGGTTAGAACACACCCAAAATGCACTCAAGACAATCAATTCCATCATTCTCTCTCCATTACAGTATGATTTGCCCTCACATCCCCTTAAGACCAATTCCATTTCTCTAATCATGGTTGGGCTGGTTTAGAGGTACCAAAAAATTTGGTAAGCTTCATTAACATCCTTTTAGCGACCCAATGGTGTATATATCAAGTTTGAGGGCCTAACTATGAATCCTTCTCTCTGAATCACTCTTTTTCTCCTTTAGTCCATAATGCCCTTAGTAGCCACAGGATAGTCTTGTTTTTACTATAACTATTGATGTATGAGGTTGCAAAAAAGATAGATAAATTTATGGGAACACATTAATCCCTTATTCTTTCCCTAAAGTTTCAAGATTGGAATCAAGGTTTATAGTGTACTTCCTTTGGAAAGTAACCTCCTTCTTTTAGCCCTTTTATTGTGATTACAATCCTAGAGCCTAGACTATCACAAATATCTTGATCTCCATCCAATGAAACTTAAAATTTCATTTTGAATCATCTTGGGGCACCCTCACCATGAATTGTACCGGGTTCTAGGGATTATTTTCATGTCTATGGATTTTAGCATGCATTTTTTCTTATCAAACCCTAATTGAGGATGGTACAGGGCACGAGAGGCTTGTTTTTGGTTATAATTTCCATAAAACCTTGACTTGTGTTTTATTTCTTAGCATGAAGGACTATCGATACATAATCCTCATTATTACCTTACTAGTGATTCATAGCAACACGTTTCATACCTTTAATATGACTAAAATCTCCTTGTATCACATGTTTAGAAAGCGGTATACATTCTTAGACCTCCCAATTGAATGCATAAGGGTTTTTCTTCTTTATCCCCAGGGGTTTCCTTATATGGAATCTCCACAAATACTAGCTACAATATTTATTGACATACATTCCTCCTTAATCAACATAATTAGATTGACGTAGATATCACTAACACAGGTCATAGTCCAAGTTTGGGATGTTACTCTCTTACAAAGGGAAACAATGGGATAAGCTAGCTCAAAAAATCAAGATTATGTTCCACCATTTCATGCACCCATATTCTCACATTACTCACTACATGGCTTGTCATTCACATGTAGGTTATCAACTTCACCTCATAAACTGTCACGATTAGCATTAGTTCAATGTCACCAACATGACACAAAAATCATGAAAGGTTTCATACAACTTATCTACAAGCAGTATAACGGTCAAGAAATATTTCTTAGTATTTATCTACAAGAAACAACGTTTAAAACTCATTCATACAACTTTCTAAAGTTATTACAATCCTATGAGACCCTTACACAACTAAGCATGCTTCATAACTCAAAACAAAGTACTATTCTTCAAGTTCACAAATTTGAGATATATACCACAAATCCATTACGGGAGCATTTCATACATTCAAGCATATGCATCAAACTTCATACAAGACTATGAACTCTTTCCTTACAAAACCATAGCCTACTACTTTGTAATCGAATTACATTCTAAAGGTAATGATCCATTCCTTCTCTAACCTTCTTCTCATCCTCCCTAAATGGAATTATTCCCTAAAATTGACTTTGCCCCATATACTCAATCTCTCATCTATGCATGTAACTTCTTTCAGATGTAACTCTCTCATGATGAGTCATTATCATTACATTTTGGCTAGTTACATTAACTTAACACACTTCATAACTCATGTTTCCACCTAAGACTTATTCCACAACTCACTACTTAACAAAACACTTTCAAAAACACATATAATACTCCTAATCACATATAGCAACACCTATTATAGAATCAAATATTCACTTGACAAGCTTACAATGCACCTTCACAAGTATGAGATTTTTGAATTCATTTTTGGAGGGAAACTAGATTTTGAAACTTCAAACTCTTTCTCACACTCCACATAACCTATAATGCTCCCATTGACCATATAGCTAGAAGAGCTTTCTTTTTAATTGCTTATTTATGATGCTCTTTGCATCGCTTTCAAGTTTAAAATACATATTTGAAGATAAATTCTTTAATAGTCAATTTGACCGGGTAAGTCGATGTGAGGTCACCACACTCAACAACAAGGAATTAGACACAATAACACATTACAAAGAAAAACCAACGTTCACTTAGCCCTAGTCGGGACAATCGATATGTCCACTTTGTGCCACCCCTGGACCCACTATGTGGACTCTCGTTACTATTCAAAGTGTCACAGTCTCTAGGACTTTACTTTATGGACAAATACACAATTCCTTGTCTTTTCTCGAAAAATCACATTACATTCATTTGATTTCCACACACACATATTTCCCATTTGAATGACTTTACTCCCCTTTAATAGGGTCAAAAAGGTGCCTATTCACAATGGATACACATTTTTATTTACACATTTTGACTTTAATACTACATAGTACTTCATTAATGCTAACATAATGCTTTAACACCCTTTATCTTCTCATGAATACATCTTTTATATCTCACTTTAATTATCTTTACTCTTCTTTTACAAACACTTGGGTAACTTTTAAATGATTTAATCCTTTTATTTACTAAAATATTTCCATGGGCATTTAGTAAAGTAACAAGAACAAATTAGTGATATGATATGTAAATGTAAGATTTCCCATTGTGAAATATTCAAGATGATACACTTGCTACTATGTCCTCTTCACAAGGATTTGTGGAAAAAACTATTGGTAAGTTAATCTCGTTTGCATACTAAAATGCCTAATGGGTGGGTCCCTTCGGTTGGAGTAATTTCTATGTTTTTTTCTCAAACTAGGAATATATTTAGAATCTACGAACATGTGCATCAAAGTGTTACCAATCATTTCATCATTGGTATCACTAGACACTTTGTTGTCGGTGTCACTATCTCGGGATATATGTAATGGACATGCTTTCATTTCCATGAGTGTTGGTATTATTGGTACAAAGGATAACATCCTAGTCATTGTCAATTTGTGCATTGTGCATAACATACAATATTTTCCCTCATAAATTTTTGGTGCATACATGATCATATTTGCATGGAATCTTTCTTCTTGAAAGGCACTTGCATATTCTAGGCACATTTTCAATGAATCAATAATGTTTGTATCCTCATTTGTGGAGCAGGGCAAGGAATTCTATATTTCATCAATATTTTAAGGTACGTTGATGATTGCTCTAGGAAGACTTAAGCGAGGTTTCTTGTGTTCTGGATAATATTTGAGCAAATGTAATTCAAAGCGAGACAATTTTTCTCAATATATGTAAACCTAGATACATTTGCAAGTGGGTTTATCAATTTGATATGGTTTGGTGTTGCAAACTTAGGAAATATGCCATTTTACAATGATGTATTACTGAACCAACACATATTGCTCTTTTCAAAGGGACTTCCCAAATCGGATCAACTAAAGATATATGTCCTTCTTAGGCTAGTTAAAATTGACCATGTTGTGTTTAAAATGTAATCATTTGCAAGATGAACAAACATGGGAAATTGTGTCTTCAATTTGGGCCTGAAATTTCTTGATCGATGTCATATATGTTTTCCAAACTGGTTTATTTGTGGTGATTTTCTCCATGCATGATGTTTTAATTAAAAAAGGGAGAATCTACATGACCTTGGTGATTTTCTGCTTTCTTAGGAATAGATATTTTCATGTGTGCATGTGAAAGGCATTTTCTTTGCTACCATGATTGATTTGGGAAGTGGAATACATGTAACACAATTTTATTCTAGACCAAGCTTTGTTTCATGCAATATTCTTAGCTCGGTGGAGAGAAACGTAGATGGGCAAGGTAATGGCATTTATGGTCAAATACAACTTCCAATCTCTATTAAATGACAAGGATTCACTCAATGGATCATAATGAATATGAAGTGTGCTCATTTGAAAGAAGATTTTGTTGTATGTGCTCTAATGTCGTGATAAAGGGTTGTCTGACTTAGCAATGGATACATCATTCTAAGATAACAATTGGATTGTTACATTTAGCAAAATTGCTAACAATTGTAAGCTAAAATCACCCCCTTCAATTCCACCCATACCATGGGGCATCCCAATGTTGAAACATGTGCTTGCTGCATGTTGGCTATGATTTTAATGTTCTTGCTCAAATTGACCTCGAGGTACATTTGAGAGAAAAATATGCAGCTTTGTGTCAAACCAAGTATGTATTGTAAAAATACTAAAGCATACTACCTTAGGGATTGAATATCAAATTCCCCATGTGTTAATTGACATTTGGAACTGAATAATGTATCGTTGTCATAAGATATGTCTTCCAATAGTTTGTGCAAGACATGTAGCTACAATTCTTGTGAGATGTGTTCAAGGTGAAATCCAATGCCGATACAAGCTCTGAAATGTGGAATTACTCAAATGGATGAATATTATTCCCTAGTTTTTTACAATACAATGATTCATAATGACTGTAGACAGGATTTTCATCGTGAAAGAGAATGGAGTAGGGAGCCACGTGGGCCTCATGACTGAACATGAAGTATTTTGTTTTCATTGTTAAAGACCAAACAAATTGATATGTTCAACCACCTAGCCAGCCAATGTATACAAAAATTTCCACCCCACGATCCTCTCCAGTCAAGGAAGGTGTTCTAGAAATCCGTATAAGGTGGAAATGTGTTTCTATGCTGCAGTCTATGCAGTTCATAGGATCTTAGTGTAGTGGGGGCATTTTAAAAAAATAGTGTGAAAGATCTATAATTCCTTTGTGAAGCTCTTCTGAGGTAGAGAAAAATAAAAAGGCACTTGAAAAGGTTTAAAAGGTGATCACCCACTATGTACTTGAATGATGGTTCTTTAAGAAATGCTCTTTCCTAAAATATTGTCAATGTTGTTATCTTATACAACTAGATAGGTTGGTCCATGTTGCGGTGTGCTACTGTGGGGGTAAAAATACGTCATGCAACTAGAGAGGTTGGTCCATGCATGGACGTAAACAATTCTATTTTAAAGCCCAATGCCATGGAGCACAATCATATTTATCTATCAATATTTAATTTTTTGAAAGACTCATTCAGTAATTTCAAGAAGAAAATGAACCTCACTTGGCAATTGTGTGATGTCCAAAGACAATTTGAATTTAAGGATCTAAAGATGAAGAGATAAATTCCACGATGCGGTTTATAGTTTGTGTAGTCACAAAATCACATACTTACTATTACATTTATACCACCAAGTATGTTGTTTTATATATGGATCTCATGTAAGAAAAATATTCACTAATGACCTATCCCCTAGTCATGTCGTCAGTTAGTTGGTCGTCATCGTCATTTTTCTTACACAATTCAGTTTACACAATTCTCTCTCTCGTGAGTTTTAGGTATCGTTATTTGGTCATTTGTTGTCTCTAGTCTCTTAATATGGCACTCTAGGATAGAACTAGGGGCACGCGTGGATGCCCCAGTCCTTAATTTTAGGCACCCCTTGTGGTCCCAAGACCACTCGCGTCTAATTTAGAGTTTTAAGGGAAATCTTTGTAATTCTTCCTCTCATTCCCCTAGGTACTAGTCAACATTTTGGGTCATTAGTGTCAAAATTTGAGCAAGAGATCCCTATATAAAAATAACATACTTACTATCTTATGGGTGAAATATCTACTATCAAGGGATAACTATCTACTAAGGTAAGGAACTACATTTGGGAATCATTGCATCACACACAATACATAGGAAGGGTTGTATTTATTCTATTCCATCCACCATTTGTATTTTACATCTAACTATTTCCCCTATCTCTGCATCATTGGCGCTAGGGCACCCTACACACACCGCACACAAAACTACATTGGGTTTGGAACGTAGTGTGACGCTTAGTTGTAAGTCCACCATTGTGGGATTTGATGCTTTATATGGGGTTTTGCAGGTAGATATTCATTAGGGTTTACGATGACACAAGTGAAGTTACTGCTATAATATCCCCTTCCCATTCGAAGACCTTTGGCCTATTTTGTCAACTCAATGGCCAAAGGAAAAATATAAGGGTGACTTAAGTTATATTTAATTATTATAAAGTGCCATTAATAAAAGAAAAAATATATAGAGCACTTATAATAATTTATATGACTTAATAATTATTAAATTTAGGATGGAAAAGGCTCAAATATAAATTGTTATCCATCCTAGATGAAAAGATGACTTGCCTTAAAAGGGGAATGAGAACATAGAAAGGATAAATGCCCATTTTACTATGTATTTCCCCTAGAAAAATGCGACTTGCATTAGGAGGGAAAAAATTGTTGGGAAAAGCATTTAATATGGGAAAATATTAAATGCTTGCATAGGGAAAATCCTTGTGAACTAATTGGATATTGTAGAGGTTGTTTTGGGTCTCTTCTTCCTTTATAAGGAGAAGTCGACTTGAGGGGAAGGTATTGCATAACCATTTGATATTTTCTGATTTGTGTCTTAAGCTTGTAGCTTTTGCATACACACTTGGATTTTCTTTAGCTTGTGGAGTAAGATCCCACAGGGACCCTAGCTTCGGTGGTGAGAGATCCATTCCTAGCTAGTAGGGCACTCTTCGGTGGTGAAAGATCCACCCTAGTTTGTCATTATTGGAGTTGATTCAGGGATGATTTGTTTGGGAATCAAAGTAGCTTGTTTTCTTAATTTTTGGAGCTGATTTGATGCCCTAAATGTGCTGGGCGACCTACTTTTTAGGGAAAAATTAGGGTTTTGTGTTTGTTGTGTGAAAACTAATTTTGGAATATTATTCTTCATATTTTTGTGGCCCAAGATCCAAAGTTTCAACTCATTTGGACTTCTCTAGCAAAAGATATGAATTTTTGAAGTTATGTTGCAGACATGGTTTTTAAATAATTTATTGTAGCCTTGTTTACATCTGAAATCTACAATTTTATACATATTTGGGCTTTATAAATTAGTGGTACTAGATTTGAGTGGAAAGATATAAATTTAGAGGCTGATTGGTGTGGGTTTTCCACTTAACCCAAGTCGCATTTCCTTATTTAATTCAGATCTGTGATACTTGTTTGGTATTTTGTCTACAAGTTGCATTTAAAGTTGGGATTGCCTAAAATCCATCTAGGGGTAAAATAATGTCCATTGGGGACATTACAAATGGTATCAGAGTTGTTGTTCCTCCAGCCTGTGTGGGTTAAATATGGTAGTTTGGAAAGATCTCAATGTGGGTTTTATGAAGGAAATGTTCACCAACATGGTGAAACAACAGGAAGCCACTAACCTTTATTTGAGCCAGCTCACTCAGAATTTGAATCAAAGCAGATCTGGGGACAATAAGGAAAATGGTGAGAACAGTGATAAAGGGTGGCCAATAGAGGTGATTGATGAGGATTCTTGTTGGAGGAAATATCAATCTTTGAGTAAGGGTTTCAGAGATAATATGCCATTTCCAGATTATTGCATGATGAAGATTGGTAGCAAGCCCAAGCGAGGTCATCATATGTTTGTACCTAAATTACAAAATAACTCATTTGAAGAAGAATCTTCTAGAGAAAAAGGTATGATTTCCATTGAGAAAAATAATTGCATTAGTGAAAATTTGCTTGTTAGAGAAACTATTCCAGCTCAAGAGAAGAAATTTGTATATGCAAGCAAGGAGGATGTAAGAGAAACTCTAAAACGTGTGAGGAATGGAATAGTAGAGCTAAAGTTGCTAGATTGATAGCCGCTCAAGTAAGACAACACCTACAAGAGTTCAAGGAAACGATGAGGGCAATTGATGCAAGGAAGTCTACACCCACGAAAGAAGACTCTATGGAGCAACTGGCACATGAGGAGGAGCCTCACATGGTTACTTGTGTGAAATTGCAGCTGTTGTAATTTCTAAACCAGCAACTTTTGATTAGCTTTCAAATACTTTCAACGGGCACTCAGAAGCAATGTTGGGGAAACTCAATATATGTCTATCTTGAACACATGGAGGACATTGATGGCATTGAAAGGTATGAAGAGCATAATAATGTGTCTTATTTATTGTTGCCTATTCCAATTTATTTCCATCATGAGATACATGGTATGGTAGATGATGAAGTCTTCATTATGGAGTTTGTTGAACCATTGCTCCAACTATGTGTATATGAGCATCTTGTGGATGATATATGGTGGCAAGTTTTAGCTCACTTAACAGGTACAGGGGCTCGGATGGTAGAACACTTCAACATGTTTTGTCTCTTGTGCATGGCTCTTGGACAAAACAAAGATGCAATTGCTTGAGGGCAAGCAATTTTGGGAAGGGAGGATTGTAATATCCCCTTCCCATTCGAAGACCTTTGGCCTATTTTGTCAACCCGATGGCCAAAGGAAAAATATAAGGGTGACTTAAGTTATATTTAATTATTATAAAGTGCCATTAATAAAAGAAAAAAATATATAGAGCACTTATAATAATTTATATGACTTAATAATTATTAAATCTAGGATGGAAAAGGCTCAAATATAAATTGTTATCCATCCTAGGTGAAAAGGTGACTTGCCTTAGAAAGGGGAATGAGAACATAGAAAGGATAAATGCCCATTTTACTATGTATTTCCCCTAGAAAAATGCGACTTGCATTAGGAGGGAAAAAGTTGTTGGGAAAAGCATTTAATATGGGAAAATCCTTGTGAACTAATTGGATATTGTAGAGGTTGTTTTGGGTCTCTTCTTCCTTTATAAGGAGAAGTCGACTTGAGGGGAAGGTATTGCATAACCATTTGATATTTTCTGATTTGTGTCTTAAGCTTGTAGCTTTTGCATACACGCTTGGATTTTCTTTAGCTTGTGGAGTAAGATCCCACGAGGATTCATTCCTAGCTATTAGGGCACTCTTCATGGTGAAAGATCCACCCTAGTTTGTCATTATTGGAGTTGATTCAGGGCTGATTTGTTTGGGAATCAAAGTAGCTTGTTTTCTTAATTTTTGAGTTGATTTGATGCCCTAAATGTGCTAGGTGACCTAATTTTTAGGAAAAATTAGGGTTTTGTGTTTCTTTGCAAAAACTAATTTTGGAATATTATTCTTCATATTTTTGTGGCCCAAGATCCAAAGTTTCAACTCATTTGGACTTCTCTAGCAAAAGATATGAATTTTTGAAGTTATGTTGCAGACAAGGTTTTTAAATAATTTATTGCAGCCTTGTTTACATCTGAAATCTACAATTTTATACATATTTGGGCTTTATAAATTAGTGGTACTAGATTTGAGTGGAAAGATATAAATTTAGAGGCTGATTGGTGTGGGTTTTCCACTTAACCCAAGTCACATTTCCTTATTTAATTCAGATCTATGATACTTGTTTAGTATTTTGTCTACAAGTTGCATTTAAAGTTGGGATTGCCTAAAATCCGTTTAGGGGTAAAATAATGTCCATTGGGGACATTATAATGCACCAATCATACAAAAAGATCGAGACATTACACAAATCTAACGACACTTCAAGATTTAGATCCTCGAGTTATTCTGCAGACACAAGTGCCCACATTACAAACTAGGGCACCCACAAGCACCTTGATCCTCCTCCAGGTGCCCTTATTCACTGCAGTCAAATCTTTATATCTGCAACTTCTTAGGTTGTACCATCATACTCTTCTCCATCCACAAATCATTTTGTTCAGTCTAGAATCTTAGTGAGGTAAGTCATTTTCAGTTAGTACCTCATCCCTCCCATTTCAATTATCTCATTTCATTTAAATATCAAATAAAATTATTAGCATTTACATTTCAGTTCATACCAGTTATTTCATTATTGTTACTAGTTTAGATTAACTTAGAATATATAATTATATTCATATTTTTAGTTAATCATTTTGGTGAACCCGTACTTTAGAATATTTTTCCCTAGGATCCACTTCAAACCCTAATGGCTAAGGATAGTTCATCTTCTTCACCAATCATGTCTCATTTTAGTGTTAACCCTATCTATGATGAGGTTGTCATTGTTGAGCTCACGGCTCTCTATAGTAATCCTACTCCTATTCTAGCTCATATCCAATAACAACTTCTAGATGGTCAGCAATATGTGCCTACTCGTTTTGAAGATTCTCCCATTGGCATTAGTATTGTTGAGGACATAATAGCTTTCACTCATTATACACCATGTTATACAACTACTTGTCGTTCTCCTTTTGATCTTTCTAAGGAAATTTTTTTATGATCCTATTGACAATGACATCCTTAGTGACATCTCATTTACGAGTCTCTATCTCGATCTTTATTCGATGAGGTGGTTGATAGCCATGGTTCCCCTTATTTTCATACTACCAAATGTGAATCTCCTATTCCATCATTTCCTTCTCTAAGATTGCCTCTAGCATTATGCATGATCACCTCCATCTATCAATTCTTCTTCTCCTACCATTTCATCTCCTCTTATTACATCATCTACACCCATTTGTTCATCTTCTCATATAGATGTATCTCCATCGGTCACCTCACCTATTAGGGATGTTTTGATGTTATTCCTACCACTACTATGGATATTCCATCTATATCATCTATTATAGCTTCTTTGGCACCTACTCAGTAGTGTGCCCTTAGCATCGAATCTCCTTTATCATCTCTTGATATTCCTATGATCACTCACAATGGAAAAATACAACCTCTTATACATTGTTATTGTCTTCCACTATTCCTTCATAGGATATCATCTCTCTCATACATGTCATAGGTCAATTACAATCTCAGGTTCAATCTCTTACTCTAGAAAGTAGGGCTTACCATGCTTCTATTGATAACAACTCATTACATGGTAAGCAAGTTCTAAGAAGATTCATAATTATGCATTTCCTAAATATTTTATCATGCCTACATTCACTTGTTTTGATGGTACTGGTGATCCTCATGCTCATCTTTTACATTACCACATAACTATGACCTATTATTCTAATGATAGATTATTTCTTAAGGCCTTTCGATACAATCTTATTGATGAGGCATTACAATGGTACACTCATCTTCCATTTGGGTCCATTAGTACTTTCTATGACATGGAGGATGATTTCCTTCATCGATTTATCATTAAAAAATGGCCCTAAAGTTACTTATGACCACTTACCTACTTTACATCAAGGCTCATCTCGAACCTATCAAGGATTATATCTTACGATTCAATGCTTGTATGCATCAACTAATATTCCAACCTATTGATCTAGAGAAAGCAATTCATTTTCTGTCATGGTTTGATTCCCACCCTTAAGCAAAGATTGCAGTATGATACATGTGAGTCATTCATTCTTCTATGCTATAAAGTTATTGACTTAGAAACAAGATCTTCTTTCAGAAAATTTCATTGACCCTCCACATACATCTACTTCTATTATATCATCTAGTCCTCCTCCATCGAAATTGGTTGAGCATCCTACACAGTCTCCACCTTTTGCCTCACAAGCAAGGAAAACAAGCTCAACCTATTCTACCACCACACAACTTCTCCTCCTTCTGCATTACACTTCTCCTTCCACTCCATCTATGTCATGCGAGACATTGAATTTCTCCCATCATGCTAGACCTCATGATGTGTTGTTTTCCTTACTTGAAAAGCACCTAATTCTCTTACCATCTAACCATCATCACCCACAACACATGCTACATCATCAGCATGACCAACCTTATTATAATTATCATCACATAAATGGCCATAGGGACAATGAATGTCTTTCCCTTCATGATATATTGCAACAATTTAGAGGATAAGGGAATCATCTCTTTTGGCTCTCTCTCACATGAGAGATCCATCTCTCCTCTACCTCATTAGAGAATTTTTACTACAGTTGAGTCATCTCCTCCATCTGGTGCTCAGGCCATGGTACATCCACCACCACATTTCATTACTCATGCACACTCTCCACCACATCCATACACCGTTGCATCATCACATCCATCACATTCACTTCATCCATCTCATCCATCGCATTCACGTTATCCACCACATCATGTTACTCCTTCACATTGGCTTCCATAGCCCACCGCCTTCACACATACCACCGTAACTCCATATGACATTTAGTTTGGCACATATTCGCATACTGCTTCCATCCCACATGCTTCCACCACTTTGCATTGCCTTGGTCTTTGGTAGGTGATTACTATCACCTTACCCCCCGATGATGCACTTGTGTTCTTATGGTTCTTACATGATTGTTGAGGTTTTTTTATAAGAACCTTTCATCACACACTTCTTCATTTCATCTAGCACACTCAATCATTTCCCAATGATGCACTCTTGCTTTGTGGTTCATTCTTGACTGTTGAGGGGTCTTAATGCAAATTGACCTAATCATCCATACACCTAGGGGAATCATGCTAATTTTTCCCCCTATTTATTACACTAACATATTACGATCACATTACATTATCATGACACACATTCATCACACACGTTAGTTTGATCATCATACATCATCTCTTTTTACATTCATTCTACTATCATCATCATACTAACTATGTGTTACAAAATCCATTTAATAAACATTAACAATTTATAAAAAAACATCACATACATCCCAACACTAATCACCTAATCATACACATCAATACACCACAAAATAAGATCATCATATATAAATCACATGTGTCCATACATATATAGTGAATATAATCATCATTGAAAAACATCATCACTTGGGGAAACTCCCTACATCATATACAATAATACTAATCACATATCATCATCACTATCACTCTCGGGTACTACGATGAGAGCCCTAGAACTAGATGCCTCACCACTAACTTTCTTCATCGTTGTTCGCGGCCTCGATACCTCTCCACTTGCCTATGTAATAAGGTGTTCTCCATAGAATGCTCTTAAAAATGACGTTGTAAATCCATGTATCATGTGAAACATCATCTATGCTAAGGGACCACCACCCAAATGCCTCGGGCTCATCGAGTCTCCTCATGTGCCTCATCCCTCTCACCTAGTAATACAATACACATGTCACACTTTTATGGCCACTGGCTCAAATAAATGGGCATGTTCACCCGCTATATCATCCACTCGCTCAAGTATACCTCCACTAATTACATCGATCAACACATTTCTGTGTCAATGTGTGAATGGATGTGTCTACTATCAAGGACCAATATGCATCACCTACAAAACAAATAACACAATGCATTAGACAACCATTACTAAAACATAATCAACAAATAAATGACATAACTATATATATAATACTTACGCTCCGCTATAACATGCCACATTATCGGGGCATGTGTTTCCCCTTCCTCCTCCATGTATAATTGCAGTATATCTACAAATAATGGAAACAAAATACCCATCGATGAGCCCCACCATGCATGGTACTCCTCTGTGTAACCCACATCATCTGAGTCTATCTCCTCTATTATGATGTCTACCTCATCTCCGACCTAGAGGTACTAGCTTCTTTTTTTTGTGGGCCTTGGTCTCGCTCCGGTCCTCCTAGGTGCTTTGATATATCTCAACCATATATATGGCTCTGGGGCACATCCTGAGCCATGCCAAACTGTCATGATACTCTCTCCACTAAAAAATCTCCACACACCTAGGAATCGATCCTCTAACCACATAGTCCTCCAAATACACCACAACTCTACAACATCCTTGGGACATCCTCCATAGTCATGGTATGGCCTCCATATAACTACCTCGGGCCCCATCCTATCTATCAGTTCCTTGTAGGTATCTGTGTCCATCCTATGCACCCATGAATATTAATCCACCTCCTCATGTATATCTCTGGCCTAGCCCACTCTCCTCGTGGACCTCCAACTGGTCTCAACACTGCTATGTGCTCATATGCCCATACATGTAATAGCGTAGTAGCTCCTATCCCACCTCCATGTTCATCATGAGTAAATCGGTACAGAGTCTCTATATAGGTGGGCCAACACACACCGTGCCCACATGTATCTAGTACTCTCCTCCTCTATACACCGATGTATATATCATGCATCTTATACAAGATGCCTACACCTCCTCCCTCCACTATAGATGAAGCAATCAATCACTATGAGAATGAACTTTTGTAATTTGAACACCAACCTCAAAATAACATCCAAGCTATATGGGCCTCGACAGTACTCGAGTCCCCAAAAAATACCATCTAACAATCACATATGTCTCTCCATATCCTCCAAATGGCATAACATGTACTCTCTCTCCAACAACCGGAAACCACAATATATATGATACACATCCTCCAACATAATAGTCATCTCCCTTGTAGGAAACCAAAATGTGCATGTATCCGCACACACACCATCTCTCACATAATGCAATCAACATAGGCATATTATGGGGCACATCCCCATCATGTATGTGTGTAGCAGTAGACACATGGTCCATAACATCCCACTCATCATCTACAAACCCAACCCAAGAAAAGTGCTCAAATGACATGCCCACGTGGAACTCCCTCGAGTGAATATCCTCTCACACACACAAAATGAAAATAAACACATTGTTAGAACACTATACAAAAATCAAAACACACTCACTTATCACATTACCATACACTAAAAATATGATTTTTCATATTCTAGAACAAATGCACACATTTTGGACTAGGGTGCTCGGATGCGGGGATCGGGGCCCAAGAGCAGGACACTAGCGCCCAATTCTGATGCTCCTATCCCAAGGGTCACTAGCACCCTCACCACTATTGTCTAGGTCTAAAACAAGAAAATTAAAAATCTCAAATTTGTAAAAATTCAATAAAAATGACTACTACACCATACATTTTTTGAAAAAATACACTTACTTACCAACTCTGCAATCATGTGTGATGCTACGATGGTCACCACCCTCTCAAACCGACTAGGATGCGTGCTGCTCTCACTTTGGCATTTTCACTCACTTCATGCTCAATCTCACAATCACAAAAACAAAAATGAAGTGACTAAACACTTTTTCACTTCACTACTTATAGTTACTTTTTCATCACTCACTTTATTATAGTCATTATTTTGCTTATTCTCACAACTAATACACACTACATGATTTTTGTCATATCTTGAGCATTTTTACTCCATTTACACCCCATTTGTGGTGTTATTTTTATAATTTCACCTACCATTATACCATACACATTACACATGCATTATCTCTCCTTCACATTTTCCTTTAATCAATACACACACATTTCACCAATCTTTATGATTTCTTTCCTCTTTATCTCGTGCTTACTTTGGCTTAGTGTTCATTCTTATCATCACTTCCCTTTCACCGAAAGGGGGCATATCATTGGGGTCATCCTATAATTCCCCTTATATCACCATGTGTTTAAACAAACACTACCAATTCATAAATTTCAAACATTTACTAACACACTATGTGACATTTCACCATTAATTCCCCCTAATGACCTAACTTGGGGGCAACAAACATACAATTTTTCTATATGTGACATTTCATCACTTCCCCTAATGACCTAACTGGGGGAATAAGTGTTAAAATATTTTCCATGCAATCATTCACTAATTTCTATCAATTCCCCCTAATGACCTAACTTGGGGGCAACTAGCGTAAAATATCTCTATGAGTAATAAATCAAATCAATCAATCAATCAATCAATCAACACGTTCAAATTCTAACAATTGAAACCATATCATCAATCAATACAAATATAACACAATTGGCCTCCCAGATGACCTAACTTGGGAGTTACATGTGTGCCTCCCCAGATGACCTAACTTGGGAGATTACATCCATTGCTTTCCCAAATGACCTAACTTGGAAGTTATTCTATCATTTTGCATTTTCTTTCCAGATGACCTAACTTGGAAGCCATCATTTTGTGTTTTTTCTTCAGATGACCTAACTTGGAAGCTATCACATTGTGGTGACACACCCGTGGAGTGGGGGAAAGAGTGCCTTTCCTATACCACTCCTATATGGGTTAATTGTTTGATCAAAATTATTTGGATCCAAAAATCACAAATCTTTTATCTGAGTCCATCTACAAAGGGCTAGATCTTGAGGATGTAGTTAGAGATTGGAATAATAACACACTTTTCTCCCTACACTCTTCCTCTGGCAGTAGGGAAATTGAAATCCTCTAGGTTGATTATTTGTATACACATGTTTAGGTCGGGAACTAATCACTCCCTACCCCATCTCATCATCATCATACATTTCAAAATCATCAATCATCTAACATTTCATCATCATCTCTCATTTATGCACATCATGACATACACTTTTCACTACATTGCATGGATCAACACGTTGATCCATGGTTTGACACATTATATAGTTCTTTCAACACACTTTTACTACCACATCTACATGTTCTACTACAACATGGGCTTCTCCGATTTTCTCTCAGGTACGCATCTCTATCTACTTTATGTTACCAGATTTTCTCTCACCAACATAAAGTGGGGGAAAATGTAGTCACAAAATCACACACTTACTATTACATTTATACACCAAGTATGTTGTTTTATATATGGATCTCACGTAAGAAAATTATTCACTAATGACCTATCCCTAGTCATGTTGTCAGTTAGTTAGTCATCATCATCATTTTTCTTACACATTTGTCAATCATTTACATTGTTTTGGTCATCTCTCAAGGAGTCTTAGGTGTCATTATTTGGTCATTTTCATCTCTAGTCTTTGACTAGGGCACCTAGGGTAGAATTAGGGCATATGGGGCACCCGGTCCTTAAATTTAGGCACCTTGGTCTTGGCAGCACTTGTGTCTAATTTAGAGTTTCGAGGTCGGTCTTTGTAATTTTCCTCTCATTCCCTAGGTACTAGTCGGCATGTCGGGTCATTAGTGTCAAAATTTGAGCAAGAGATCCCTATATAAACATAACATACTATATCTTATGGGTGGAATATCTACTATCAAGGGCTAGCTATCTACTAAGGTAAGGGACTACATTTGGGCATCATTTCATCACACACACTGCATAAGAAGGGTTGTATTCATTATATTCCATCCACCATTTGCATTTTACATCTAGTTATTTCCCCTATCTCTACATCATTGGCGCTAGGGACCCTAGGCACACAATTGCACACACAAGCACACATAACTACATTGGTTCTAGAATGTAGTGCAATGATTTAGTTGTAAGTCCACCATTGTGGCAACTAAGGTCATTCTAACCCTTCATATGCATCTTTCTTTTTAGGATTTGATGCTTTGTATGGGGTTTTCGGGTAGATCTTCATTATAGGTTTACGGTGACACAAGAGAAGTTAGTGTGTCAATCACATGACAAAGATCGAGACATTGCAAAGATCTACGACACTTCAAGATTTAGATCCTAAGTTATTTTGTATACCAAAGTGGCCATCTTGTACTCAGTAGACTAGGGCACCCACAAGCACCCTGATCCTCCTCCAGGTGCCCTAGTCTAGTTGAATCTTCATCTACTACAATTTTTTGGGTTATACCATTATACTCTACTCCATCCGCAAATCATTCTCTTCATCCCGAATCACAGTGAGATAAGCCATTTTCAGGTTAGCACCTTATCCCTCCTATTTCAATTATTTCATTTCATTTAAATATTAAATAAAATTATCTAGCATTTACATTTCATATCAATTATTTCATTGTTGTTACTAGTTTAGATTAACTTAGAATATATAATTGTATTCAGATTTTTAGTTAATCAGTTTGCAAAACCATTAAGCAAACCAACCAATGGACACATTAGTAAGCCCAACTCACTAAACAAATGTAGGAAATAGAATAATGTAGACTTGAGTTTTATACTAATTAAAACTAGTCTCTTTCTTTTGCAACAATAAGCTTAAAATCCCAAAGCACTACCAACATGATGTAAATCCACTCAAGAATGGCTTCAATGTAGCTTATCTAGAATCATAATAAATTATATCATTAGCATAACCTTGGTGAAGCTAGAATTCCATATGATGTTCCCAAGTTCAAACAACAAATATAAGAACAAGGAATTTGACACTCCATTGTATTTTTGGGTAAAGAAAAACATATCTCAAATGAAAAACAAGCACATAATAAACATGATTTCCATGCCAATAATAAAATTGGAAGTTTGAGCACATCAGGGGAAAAGGAGTTGCAACATGAATTTCATTTTCTAGAATATTGAACAACCCAACTTAGTATTTTTCATTACAAAAGGCTAAGAAAACTAGATCTGTAAATGATGGATTCCAATTTTAAAATAAGAGAAGTAAGCTCAATTAATGGGCTATCACATGTTGAAAAAACAAAATTGAAGTCACATGTTTTATTCTCCTTGCGGGACTAACTAAAAATTTAAAAATTGATTCAAATTGACATATCCATGATGACTTGACTTGATATCACAAGTGTGCCACTTAGATAATTTACATATACTGAGACATATTATTTGTTTCATAGAGGACATATATTAGTGACCATACTCTATAAAAGGATATATGCTTACAGTCACATAAGAAGATGATTGACTAGATAGTGAGATGCATGGTCAAGTGTAAAATAGAACCACAAAATATTATAATATGTTCTTTCCACTAGTGGATGAACAAATGTGGATTTTAGATTCATAGAAGCAATTCCAAGATGCATATAAAAGACATATATAACTTGGTGTAATAAGGCATGTATTTAGAGGAATTTGAGTGGGAATTGTTTTGGATTATGAAGCCACATATGAAGAGAGGGGAAAACTTGACAATATAATCATTACTGATCACCAAAAAAAAAAACTCAAAAGACATTTATAAATGAGAGGATTTATCCCGAACAATATTGAAAAATTCACTTCCTGAAGATGCTTCATATAAATGCTACATTTACTTCATATTTCAATATAACATTTTTTATCTTCTAAAGAAAAATGTACCATAAATTTTTCAAGAATGGAGAGAATATTAACAAAGTATGAAGATTGGTTTCTGCAGTTGTACTCTTGCCAAAACTAAAAATATATATAGAGAAAATTGTTTTGCATAGATAGATTAGGGGAGAAAGAAAACAAATAATCAAGATTAAATAATATAAAAATAGTTATGGAAGATTCAAGCTTCCCATTTTAGATGTTTTTTTGGATCCACTTGAAATATTGTGTTTAAAAGTTAATTCTATTAAAAAGAGTGTCTATCAATTATTGTACTATGAATACTCATTGTATATACTTCCATTCTATTTTTCATTTCCGGGTAAGGCATAGATCCAATCCAACAATTGAACTATGTAAAATTGCAGTGTCTTTATGTTTCCATTCTTACAAGTCTTTTATTTTTATTTTTACTTTGAAAACACACTACTTTTTTATAGTATTATAGGTCACGTTGTTGTTGTGTTAAACATGATTTAAGGCATATAATATCTCAAGAAGACCATTAATACTATGTAAACATTACATCCAATTTCACAAATCTAGGCCTTGCTTTCATATTTTTTTCAAGGGAAAAATTCAATGTTGAAACATGACAACTTTACCCTAGTGTCAAAATTTTTGCTTGAAAGCCCTCTCGGATCCATCTCGATCTATGTGTCATACCTATATTCAAATCTTTGAAATTCCTCACTATGTAGTATACACCATCTCTAAGTGTTTGAAACATAGTAATAAGGTCTCTCGGTTCTTTTAGATAAGTGATTTTAGTGGTGAAATCTCTTGTAATCCTAGAAAGGCTATTTTTGGCCTTTCCAGGACAAGTGTGCATCCTTTGGCATAGAGTTGAAGGCCAAAATTCATCAGAAGTGGTATTTAGGAGCTAAGAACATATTGCAAGTGATTTATGAAATTTTAGGGAATATTTTAAGGTTTAAGAACAAGTACAATGAAAGTGGGTTTTGAGGGTGAAGGAGTAAGCAACTCAAAATATCACTTGAGCTTTTGGTAGGTGATTTTGGGAGATTCGGAAGGAGTTATAGGTCAAAAATATATCATTGGAAATATAATTCAATTCCCTAAATGATGGAACTTTCATATTTTTCACAAAGCCCAATCGTTTCTTTCCACAACTCATTTTTGGCAGGCACATCCCAATGTCCTGAGAAAGAAGGAGAAATTTAAAGGGGTTTCAGGTAGAATTGGAATATGAGAATTTTCCCAATCTCTTTAAAAGGATATTTGTAGTCAAAATAATATAAGGATTAATCAAAAAATTCTTCCTGGAGCTCCAAAAACTTTTTCGTCAAGGTCTCTCTTAAGATAAGCTTTTGATACTTAGCCAATTTCACATAGGGACACATGTCATCCTAAGGTTGAGGCAAATTTTTTTTTGTCCCATCTATACTATCCCTTTAGGATTAGTTGGGACAAGAAAATGTACCCAACCCCATTTATGCCCCTTGGACCTCCACATGACTCTGAAAAGTCTCTGCGGCCACTTTGCCTAGTTTCGAGCCCTCCACCTCATCAACCACAACTTGTCACTTGTCAACTCCACATCAAGGTGCATTTTTCTTCCCCATATGTCATGTGCCTTTGGGAGAGTTGGGAAAAAAATCCCCACCCTTTCTCATGCCATGGTTCTTCATGTGACCTAGTCTCAACCCCGGGTGCTAATCTGCTAACTTTTCCTCTCTTCCATCGAGCAATTAAACCCCGCCACTTATCATGTTCACATCAAGGTGCATTTTTATAACCCATATGTCCCATCCCTTTGGGATAGTTGGGACAAAAAAATTCACCCCATACCAAGTTGGCTGAAAATTCAAAATTGGCTAAGTGTTTTTTGCATTGCTTTTTCTCGTTTCTTCCTTCTGTGAGCCGAAAGTGTCACCGGAAAGTTTTTAAACACAAAGTAACTTATGCCCACTTTATATTTCCAAATTAACACCATGAATGTTGAGTAATAAGCTCCATTAAACCTATAAATTTTCTAGACACCATGCCAAAATTTCCCAAAACTCCTATATTCTCCAAAACATAAAAATCCATATCTCTCAAATTGGTGAACAAAATTGGGTGAAATTTTCTCTATTTCCTCTCATCCCGACACCTTCAAGAAGCAAGTAAAAATAGTAAATATGATCACATCATTTATTAATGGCAGAAAACCCTAGTTTTATGCCATAAATAATATTTTTTTAGTTTCCTCACATTCGACGGGGATTGAACTGAAATTTTGAGCATGGACTCCCAAAATCAAGTCTAATCCAATGGTGACATTTTTATTGTAATATAAGGTGGAGAAGTGAGGTTTCTAAAAATATTAAGTGTTTGGTACTGTTATCCATATTTTACCCCGGAGCAAAATATTGGATCAGAATGACCCCGCACTGAAAGAACCTGAGAAATCACGTTCGATTCCCGCAAATGAAGAGAGGGGACTCTATAATGGAAGTGACGGAGGCCTACGAGGATCAAGCAACCCTGTGTGGGATAAATTTAGAAAATGGCTTTATCGAGTAAACCCGGGCTTTAAATCCATTCTACGGGTTACAAGGTGGGCTCGGAAATAGAATAGTAGGGTCAAAGGAGAAGAAGCAGTGTCACGGAGAGGCCAGGGGTCAAGAAAAGGAAGAAATTGTGAAGATCCGAAGTCTTTGGGCTCAAAACAGTTCAGAACGAGTCCAAAAATCAGCTAAGTATGGAGAAGGCAACGAAGAGAGCCATGCGTCAGAACAACACGTCTCCAAAGTTGAATCCAAAGAAGAATTCTCAAATGAGCGCCAGGCTTCCACGTGTCTAGAACCCCAAAAGTTGTGCGGCCATTGAAAAGTCTTCGGCTAGGCAAGAAGAAGCCAGGTGTTAGCTCGACGTAAATCCAAGATGGGAGTCCAAGGTGGGGACTCAAACTCACGCCTAGCCTTCCACGTAGAAAATAGTCAACCAAGGTCAAAAGGAGGGCAAAGTGGGCCTCAAAAAGGGCTAAGTATAGAAGTGTTGGTGGGGATGCCACGTGTCCAAGCGACGCATCTCCAAGGGTAGATTCAAAAGTGGAGACTCAAAAAGTGCCAGTTCGCACGTAGCCCAAGGTACAAAAAAGTAAGGTAAAGATAGTTGAAAAGTCCAAGGACCCGCGGAGGCTTCCAAGTGTCAACCCAACGCTCCTTCAGGAGAAAATTTTGATCGGGAGTTTCAAATGAGCGTGGAGCCTCCACGCGTCCAGTCTCTTCAAAGGGGATAGAGTCGGGTTGAATAGTCAATGCATAAGGGTAGGCCGATGGAGAGTGCTAAGTGTCCAAATGACGCTAACTCGGGGGATGAATAGAGAGAGGGTTCTCAAACAAGCGTCAAACCGCTGCATGTCCCCGGTCAAAGAAATATGACCTCACCAAGAAAAATACTTAGCTAGAAACAAAGAAATGAAGTATGCCGGGAGGAAGCCACGTGTCAACCCCACGCTATTCCAAGAGAAAATACGGGGCTGCATTTAGACAAGCGCCAACCCTCCCATGTTCAAATTGGGGGCCGTTTTTCAAACTGGTTTTCCCGTCCTTTTGTACGGACCCGATACAAACTTTGAAGGGGCATATATTTCGAATCATGGCTCAAAATATTGCAAATATGACACCATTGGAAAGATCTCGGCTTTGCCCATGCCATGGAGATCCAAAACTTTAAGTATTGAGAGGTTAGGTAAGGGAAAATAGAGAAAACATCTTCAGGGACATTAATGTGGGATCCATCTACCCCAACAACCATTTTAGATTCGATTTGCTTCATTGTTTCCTCCTTCTTCGAGGCGTCGAACCGAGAGATTGATGTGCACGAAGGCGATTTGGGGATAGGTCTTAAAGGAGACATTAATAGTAGTGGTTGGGCTTTGACCTACTTTTCCCGCTTCTCTCTCTTTCTTCTCTCTAATTGAATCTATAAATGCGGGGTGAGACTCATTATCAAGTGTTGGACATTCTTCTATTTTGCAGGCTCCCCTTTTCTTCTGGAAAAGGAACTCATGGAGTTTTTAGACCTTCCACTAGACTGTAATATGTTTTCTGCCTCTTGGCCACTTTGTAATGCACTGTACCAATCAGTAGAGTAATAAAACACGTTTTTGATTGATTTTAGATCCTTTCTGTCTCTTTTGCTTTCATCTAGTCATTCATTATAGATATGGTTATCTGTGTTGGGTTATTGTATGCATTTTTTTGGTTTGTGTCTATAAGCAAAATAAATTCTCACCATCCCTTTGGTGCATCACCTTATAGCTTAGTTTGATTCCTACATTCCTTTTATCCTTGTCTCCTTGGTAAAACTTAGATTAGGTTTAGGAATAGGCCCTCTGCAAGTTTTCACGCATGCACCTAAATAGAGGAATAGGAACCAACCTCTAACTGAGAGTTTTCTCATTTTCTAAGTCCCAAATTTTGGAGAAAACTCAATTTTATGCGAATCACACCAAATGACTCTACCTTAGAAAAGAAAATCTGACGACTCATTTGGGGGTGCTTTGTGATTTTGCACAAACAAGACTGTGACGCACCCAATATTGCATGGTGCCACATTTTCGAACCGTAAAATCCCCAATGAAGATAAATTTCATTTCTATAAATAAATGATGATGTCCAAGTCACATTTTATTTCTTTTGGCATGCCTATATGAATTATTACTCTTTACTTCTTAGTTTCCTAGCCTTACGTGCTTTCACAAATGTTTTTCACTACTTTTCCTTGGTATTTTCCCTTTAAGTCAGTTGCGTCACCACCACAGTGGTTCTATAACCACCAGTTTTCCTTGAGCGGCGGTTACACAACCACCACCATGGTTAAGTAACTAACGGTCTACACATATTGGTGGTTTATACGCTTTAATATAATACTTAAAACTCCTAGTTTTGTACATGTGTTGCAATTTTCCCAATGATTTTCTCACACGTTTCTCAGCCATTTCCCCTGATTATGAGATTATTAAATGCATATGAAATTATCCTTCTTTACTTACTATTCTTAGTAAGTTGACTTCCCCTTGTGTGGATGATTTGGAACTTTTTGATTTCCAAGTGTGTTGGACCATTTCCCTGCCAATTTTCTATAAAAACCAAGATTTTTCCTAAAACATAGGTTGGAGTCTCTTGAATTGGAATTACACTGTTACTCTGCTGAAATCTTTCCAAGAAGCACAAAAGCAACTCATAGCTTTTCCTTGTTACTTCCTTTCATGCATTACTACCCGGTCCCACTGGAACCAGCTTTGCTCCAACTTCCACAACTTCTTCTACATACCAACCAACATAACTCCTGGGCCATTTGGATTCATCATTGGAAAAGAAGATGAGGGGATAAAGGAAAACACAACTACCTCTGGATATTGTCACAGTTCTACATTTCTAGGTTGGGGGTGTAATTCAAATTATTTAAATCTTTCTTTTAAATTAGAGTTTAGATTTCTTCATCAAATCAATATTTGTTTTAAGGAAGTAGAATTTGTAAATTGTTTGTATCCTATAAGTAGCTTCCATTGATAATTCCTTCTTAGCTTATCCTTATGGATTTTCCTAGGAAAGGATTTGGAGGAAGTTCATGTGCACATTTCTTCATTTCTTTGTTTAAAAGCACATGTAGCTTTCATTTTATTTATTAGTTAGATTTAAACGTGCATATGAACAAAGATTTCATTGAAAGTTTCCTCCTTGCTTATCCCTATGGATTTGCAAGGGAAAGAAGCTTGAGAAATCTTTTGTGTCTATGCATTTTGTTGCATTTCTTCACATTTAAAGCTTCTATGGAATTTTAGTGTTTTACTGGGGAAGTTTTAGGAAATAAATTACTTCTAAGAAGCTTCATTTCTTCATGTGATCCTGAGGTGAGGCATTAGAAGAAATAATAAATATCCACAATTATAAATTGGAAATAATATGTGTTTAGTTAGATTAGGCTTCACATTCAACAACAGAGGAATAACCACATTTGCATATTCCTTGTTTATTTTATTTTAGCATAGAGGTAGTTTTATTTAATTAGAAGCAATTTCCTTTTATCTAGTAGCTTTCATTTATTTATTTCTCTTAAATTAGAAAATCCAAAACATAGATTAGAAATTAGTTAGCTTTGTTTATTTATTTGCATTTAAAAGCTTCATTTAAAATACCAAAAATAAGTAGATTAATTTGTTCTTGCATTTGCTTAATTAATTAGTTACATTCATATTTAATTAAATTAAAAGGAGAGTAATCAAATTTTGTTTAATTTGAATTTTCTTTCTTTGTTGGTTTTAAAATAGGAATCTAGATTAATTAGATTGGAATGAACAACACCCTCCTCGTTTCCATAGCGGCCTAGGCTACCCAATCTTAGCTTTATCCCCTTTGGTTTCGTGTGTGATTGTTTGTTTCCTTAGTTGTTTTCTTTGTGCCCACATGACCATTCAGGGTCCACGTTAACCAAGAAAAAGATTTTTGATCCAATCATGCCACAACCAAACATTGACACATGATTGACTGATATTGACCAAGGCCTTAGACAACTTATCTTTTAAACTACCCAATCCCACCTACCATCATCATATAACTAATTTCTTTGAATGACGTTGCAAACACTTCTAAAGAGTTATGGGCAAACTAGCTAGGTAAAGATTAGACTTGTCCTTATCCCATCATTCGCCATATATTCATGACCCTCTTTAGAGAGGAATTTGTAGACAATGAAGGACAATTTCCCCATTTCCCACACCTAAGTAGAGTCTTATTTGGTTCCATCGATATTGAATGTGATTTGCATACAACAATCATTCTTGATCGTATCATTACACCTAAATAAGTGAGACATGCATTTATTACACTCAATGAGAAAATACCCAATTTTCTAGTTGATAACATTAGATTTCCTTGATTTCTTGTTGTCTCTCCCACGTATTCCATTTACATTCTATTTGCTAATTTTGTTACCATCCCATCCATTCCATTATGATTCTCCCAAGATGACCTCAAGAGGTCGTGTACATCTAGGAGTCATGTGTTGATTTTCAAGTGAATAAGTACCATCACTCACTAAAAATAATAATTCCCCTCAAATAAGTGCACTCAGATTACATTGAAAATGATAAACCAAACAACCTTTCCAAAAATAGCGAGAAAATAGAATAAAGTAAAAAGTAAAAGGAGGTTGTTTAAAAAATGAAAAATTCCAAAAATAGAAAAGCATTGTCAAAAGAGTTGAAATGAGTATGCCAAAAGATCAAGAATTTTAAATTTGAGCAAAACAGGAAATATCCCAAAACAACATGTCTTGATTCCACCTACTAAAAATAGAAAGTCTCGTCTTGGGTGTAGAAAGTTATAGTAGGCTCCATTTTCATCCATATCACTGATTTTTAACATTTTCATATGGTTTTATGATGGTTTCATATCTCAAACTAGGAAATTCATTCTTTATAGAGGTTTGGAAACATCATTTTGATCAAAATTACATAAGCAAAACATCGCAAGTGTGCAATAGGAAAAAACAAGAGACATTGTGTAGTTTGATGAGATTAAAAAAGAGTCAAAGATCCATCAAAATTCAAGCTAAGTGGGTCATCATAACTCATCAATCAGGTTTGAGCCATCCACACCCCCTTGGCGAGTTGGTTCGGTGGAACTCGGTGAGTCATTTCAAGGTGAGTTGGTTGAGGTAAAGTATTGCAAATAACATCTATCAAGCAAGAGTTATTCATTGCCACACCTTTCTCTTTAAGGGCATACATGTATGTCTTCCCCAATATAAAATCTTCCTCACAATGATCAAGAATTGATTCCACAACAAGCTCTTGAAAGTGTTCCAATGACCGACATTGTGTCAACTCTGAAGAGCCATTTTCATGGATTCAAGAAATGCTCAAAAGTGAGCCAAGAACAATGTAACTTGATAGCATGCCTAGTATCAAATAAATATTATGAACACTGAGGTCCAAGTGAAGAAATAATTCTTAGACAACATCTCGCTTCTTCAGTGGCATCTCAGGTAATCAGTATGTTGAAGTTGTTAGGCCTAGGAATGAAAAACCTATCGAGGAGATGAATCCATCAGATTATGATTTGACCCACATCTCATTAGGTCAAGATTCACACGAGAATGATTATCACTTATTCAAAGAATCCTCTTCCTTCCTCCTCTCTTGTAATGAAGAGTATAAGAAAACAATTTTCCACTTCGAGGAACATGTAAAGGTGCTCAATGCCTACATCCAATCCTTCTTGGAACCCGACTCAACATCTTCTATTCCAGTAGAATATATTCTTCCAAATAAGAAATGTTGATCCTAAAGAAATCAAGAAAACACAAATTTACATGATATAAGGGAAAGCTAACAAGAAGTAGATTGCGAAAATCATCGAGCAAGGTAAGGCATTGTTTCCAGATATCATTTCTCTCATCAAGTACGTTCTTACAACTTTGACATAAGTAAAGGAGAAGTTTGTAAAATAGGTAATTCACTTAGATGAGATGTTATCAATGGTGTCAAACATGTGTTCCTTCAACTCTCATACTCTCGTGGGTAAAAACATGTTTTCATCAGTTGTAAAAAACTTGTCTCAAGTTTGGATCCGCATCATGGATGCAAGATATGCAATGCTCAAGAATGCAATCTTTGAATTGGAATCTTATGGACAACATGCTTTCTAAACCTTGAACGAGGCATAAAACTATGTTCGAAACTTTATTTCCCTCCACTCATTAAGAATTCATCATCGAAAAAAATCATTGTTTATTTCCGAGAATTAGTCAAGAAAGAGGAAGGTGACTCTCTTTCCTTTAATGAAGATAACTTAGATTCCCTAACCAACATAAAAATTTTCATTTTTGCAATTGTAATGGATCGTGAAGGATGGATCAATCAATTTAAGAAGACCAGTGATGTCCCCAGGACATGGACCAAGTGTTGGGTTGCATTCACATTCCAGAGGCAAATAAGTTGGCACTTGCAGTAGCTCAGTTCAATAAGGAATTTAAGGAACAAGAGCACACTCAGGAAACTCTTCATCAAGAGGCATAAATAATATAATTTCTTCATCACAGGAGTTTCTTCATCAAATATGGAAAATTCCTTCCCCCTCTCTTTCTCCATTTTTTTCTTTCCCCTTTCTAATTCTTCATTATACGCAATCATGATATTTTGTCTCATTCACTTAAGTGACTTTCTAAAGTTGAATTGTAAAAGTCCCTTTGATTTATAAAAAGGGAACTTATTTCTCATGTCCTAGGAAGATGAAAAGTCACAATTTGAATGAGATCATGAAGATTCATGTGGGGGTAGGTGAAAGGTCAATTCAAATTTTCTATAAATTGGGATGGCTTCTCCATTCCAAAGGATCCTAGATTTTAGTTCTTGGTAGCAATTGTGGATTTTGGTTTGGGTGTTGAGCTTTGTATCACCAACATAATGAAATAAAATATACTTTTCTTCCATTTCCTTTTTCTTATGTGCTCCTCTATTCTCTATCTCTCTCTTATGCACTTTATAAGTATAGTGATCAAGAAAGAGCTTTGTATCTTTGATAAATGAATCCAAAGAATTGTGTGTTTTTTTAGTCTCACTAAATGGATTCATTATTGCTTTCCTCTAATTGAATTTTGAACTAATTTGGTTATTGGGTGTGAACTCTGTTAGTGCCTACTCACAAAAATAACCTTCCCTTGCCTAATTTCTCTCCTTCACCCCTCATCGCTGCAAATTCCTCCCTTGTACCTCGTACAAGCACTTTTCCTCAGGTTCAATGAAGTGTTATTGTGTGATCCTTGACCTATTTGGCCACCCCACATCAATATATAGGATTATATTAGTTTACATTCAATAATGGGAGCCTCCCCATACACAAGAAGGAGGGGCGTAACCCTATGAGCATTGGTGGAAACACATAATTTTCCATACAAAAATTATTTCACCAACAGCATGTAAACTTTCTAAAGGTATATGTAGCATCAATAAGTTTGGCGCTCATGATTTTCAAGTGTTTAGAAATTGTTATTTTCTTATTTTCCATTGTGTATTTTAGACCAATGGATTTGTTATGTTCGATAGTTTCAATATGGCTATAGGGTATATGATGTTAGAATGGAATATAAATTTTCTATTCTCGTAGCTAAGACATCTTGTATGATCTATGTGACCGAGTACGTTAAAGAAAGTTATTATTAATTAGTATTAGATAGAAAAAAATTATTTTGGTCCTCAAATTGTTATGTTAATCAAGGATCAAATGCTAATCCATGTCCCTATTTGACCTCGGCTAAGGATAAGTTCTCGTGACTAAAGGTAGGTGATCCTGATGATTAAATAAATATGTCCAAATTTTCTAGCTGGAAAAGTTTAATACTCTCACCATAAATAAGGTTCACCCTCATAAGAGAGCTTGTAAGATATATATGGTTAAAGAATTTATAATAGATTTTTAAAATAAAAGCGCATTTTTATTATAAAGTTACAAGTGATTGCATAGTTTTAAGGTGGGTTTCTTTCTTAATCCTTACATATATACAATAATCATAAAGCCAAAAACCCATTTGACCGTATGGTTAGAATTGTGATTTGCAATAAAAGTTGCAAACATACCATTTGGATTCGATCTTTTAGTATTTTTCACTAAAAACGGATAGTTATTATAGCTATTTTTTCATATTCGGGGTTGAAATTGAGACATTAATAGTGGTGTTTATACTCACAAGCTAGTCACATGATCATTCCTAAATCCAAATTCTTTTATGTTGTCTTTCATGAAACCACTCTCAACATTACGAGGAAAATGTGGAGTTCTATTGGGAGGTTCCAAATCCATATTTTACATGGAGTGTGGTAGCCTCTCCGAATACATTGAGCTAGACTTTAGTTTCTCATATTCATTTTGATGATTAAGTGACCGAGTAAGTTACAATAGGTTATTACTAATTAGTATTAGATAGAAACTTATTAATCCAATCCTTAAACATTTTATGTTGAGCCGGTGAGGCTTAGGGCTCAAATGTTGGCCCATGTCCCTATATGAACTCGGATGAGGAGAAGTTTTGGTGGATGGAGGTAGGTAATCTTGATGATCGAAGAAATCTATCTCACCGTACTAGCTAAGAAAGTTCAATAGTCTCATAGTATGTAGCACGAAAGAAGGTTATCTCTCACAAGAGAGCCTACAAGATCTATATCTTGAACAAGTTATAGTAGGTTTTTTTAACTAAAACTTTTTATAATTAATTACATAGTTTTAAAAATAAAGTGGGCTTCTTTCTCAAGCCCTGCATAGCTACAACAATCATGAATCCCAAAATTCATTCGTCTTTACAATCATATTTGTGATATGAAGTAAAGGTTGCGAGACATAGCATTTGGATTCTATCTTTTAATATTTTTAGCTAAATAAAATGTAATTATAGCTAATTTTCCAAATTCATGGTTGAAGCCGAGACATTGATGTTGGTGTTTATAATCACATGTTCATTCCTACACATTTTTAAGAGTTTTCAAAGGTTATACAAAATAAATGGTTAAAAATTAAATTAAATTAAATTAAACAATTTTAACTTCATAACTAGAAACAATTTTTTCTTTCAAAATTTGTAGTTGTGCATCCCTAATAAACATACATACAAAATGTGGAAGCTATGGGAAGCACAAGATCTTCTAACAAAATGAATAATGAAAATAAACAACAATCAATAATCATTTATGGTTACGCATAATTTGGTCTTATCGATGAGGCTTTTTAGAAATATTTCCGACAAGATACGAGTCTCATGGATCGCAATTAATGACCATTTCGAATATGCACAAAATGTGATTGTTGAATAGGCCTTTGCGTATTTTTAAATTTTAAGAAAATACAATTTACAAATGTAATATATAAGTTAACATGCTCTCATTATGCATATGTTGGAGCTTAAAATTGCACCCTGGATATGATCATAAAAGAATAAGACTTATGAGTCAACATGGGATGATCTCTGCAATGTGGGTTTTGCAAACTGAGACCAACCTCTAGATAAGGTCAGCTTACTCTACCTAATCCTAATGTTAAATATACTCCTACAGCTGAAAGCAAAGCTATCTAAACCTAATCTATACATCCAAGGGACGAGAGTTAGAAAGAGGATTGCAAGGAAGGGAAATCCTAAACTAAAGAGGTGATAGCACCAGGAAAAAGGGGAAAGACACTCTTAATGAGGGAAATGGGAGGAAATGATGATGAAGAGGGAAGACATGAGTGCCACAAATCAAAACAACACCTTACCTTCCACTTTCATGCAAAACACAATATAAATAAACCCTACAAAGTGGAAAACATAAAAAACATACTTACAAACATATGAAGAGGAAAGAAAATACAATAAAACATAGGCTAGGGTAGAAAACAACCACAAAACATGAATTTTATTGCCTTATAAGGATGCACAGTCCATTACATTGAAGAAAGAAGGCATAAACACATTGCAAGAATCCAAATATGAGGCATGTAATTCGATAAGACTTATGTGGAACTTTGATATGATGCCATTGTATTTTGAGAGGGTCTAATCTTTTCAAATAAGCACAAGTGTAAAATATATAGAAAATGGGAGAGGGAGAGAGACAGAGAAAAAGAAAATAAAAGAGGGAAATTCTGATTTATAGATTCAACCACCAACAACATGCATTATATTAATGAAAATGGGCATGGTACCCCTATCAAAACCATTTCTCATGTCACTTTTCTCGCAAGAGAAGGTATGGGCACAATTTCTCATTAATTCCAGTAATTGAGCTACCTAGAACTACACTTTAATTGCAAGACTATTTTATACCCTTTTTACCTTCCTAACTCCACCAATTTATGAATTTCATGATGCCAAAGTGAATTACTTGATAAGACCTTTCTAACAAGACTAATTTTGCTAAATTTGAAGTTACATGGATAAATTTATGGCCATGCAAATTTCTAGTGTGCGGGGGAACAAGACACAATTCCTACGGGCCGTAATAGACCACTTTAATTATTTTTGGTGTTGGGGTGGATAAAGAGGGTCTTTGGTGTACTAAGGGAAGGGTAGAACTATTCCACCCGAGCTTGGCTTACCCAACATACCCGACTACCTCTCCTCGCCTTCTCCTTGTCACTTAATCACTTAATCGGCTCGGACCTTGACAAACTCATAAAATGTGGGAGTGTTTTTCTAGTTCCACACAACCTTCCTTAGAAAATGCTTCACCCTTTCTCCCCTTTGTTTGGTCATGTCACTCCATTGAGGAACACATTGAACAAAGGAATAGTTCCTTTGGTTCATGAAATATCCTATTTAGCCGACAAAGACCTGATTCTACCCAATTCGACCCCAATACCTAAAATTTGGCTAAGTATAGAAAAGGAGGGGCTTTGAAAGATAGAAATAAAATGTCCCCAATACTATTTTTTCCCTTACTAATAATTAATATTACTCGAGTCCAAGATGGAGATGTAAGCTATCAAAATAACTCCGGGGATATTTTGGATAACAATATCAAAACAAGGTCTTTAGAAAAGTATACGGTTTGACAAAATGAATGGTTAAAAAGAAATACATGCATAAAAATTACACCCTTCCACCATGGACTCACTTAAAATGGTTAGCATCATGCAAACCATTCAAAAGAACATATTTGAAGAAAGACAAACTACAAAATCATTTTTTACATCCCAAAAGCAAGCATTTTTGGTTTTCATCCCAAAAGAAACACTTCAATACTAAAAAGGAACACATAATAGAAAAACATAACAAAGATAAAATAAAATAGGAATTTATTACAATTGAATATGCTTCTTTGTGGGAAAATCGTCCACAAACCATCCATTTGTTTCTACTTTCCATTTGAAAAACCCCATTGACCATAAAACCAAGCAAAGAAAAGCAACAAAACCATCTCTACTAATTTGTGTGTCACTCAAAGCTGAAATAAATTGACAAATAAAAAATATTTATAAGGTTCATGCCTAAACAACCATCCAAAATTTTAAAAATCCTTGTTGAAATCATAAATGTAAAATTTTCCACTAGGTTTTGGGGCTTTAAAAGCATTTATGGCAAAGGAAAACACTTAATATAAAGAACGCAAAACACTACACAACCCACAAAAACCTTTGAGTCCTACATTATTTCAAATCAATTTCTCAAAAAAAAACCATATGCATTTATTTGATTCTAAAAACATCTAGCACTCTTTTTCTAAAATTCTAGGGTTTGAAAATTTCTCTAAACGAGGGCGGGGCCCCAACATGCAAGCCAAAATACCTTAAAACACTCCAAACACGGTGAGATGAACAAAGTTTCAGATAAGGTGAATTTATAGCATTTAGGGAGAATGAAACAACGGGAAACAATTAAATATTATGGAACAAAAAACAACAACTTACCATCTGCAAAAACCCTAAACCAAGAAATAACAAATCACCCACATGGATGGAAAATGAACGCGTAGCTTGTTATAATCTTTGAGAAGGCTATCTGTATATCGATATGAGTGAATTCAAGAAAGATACATGATAGTAGGGGTAAATGTATATTGGACAAGTGATGTATGTAAATAAAGTGATCAAAATTACCCACTTTCCCAACCCTTCCAAAGGATTCAAACACGTCTAGGAAGCACAATTTAAAAATTACACGAATCAAATTTTTGAATGCACTTCTATATTTACCAAAATGGAATGTTTCTCATCTTTTTAATTTTAAGATTGGAAAACACACTTTTGTCAATAGAAAATAATAGTATAACGTTGACATTCCAAAAACATGGGTGAAAATTTTCACACCCCAAAATGTAAATCATAGCTAAAAATCCATAAGATAGAGGTAAATTCATCTCAAAAGATCAACCAAAATAAGTTTTTGTAAGAAAAATGTGAAAACAAAATTTTCATGAGTAAAATTTCAAAGAAGGGTTAGGTAATTAAAAGCATTAAAATTCCAAATGTTTTAATTCATGGTTTTTCTATATTTGAACATAGTCTAATCTTTAGTACAACAAGGTCTGGACCGTATGGTTTACCATCCTCTTAACATATCCATACTACTTATGAGATTACAAATTATGTTGTTATTTCTTCATATGTTGATTTGGATGATGTGATCCCAAATTGTGAACCATTCCTTCATCACCAACCAACTCTTGATTTTCCACCCCATTTCCCCATCTTCTATGCCTTTTATTTCATAATCTAAAGTGGTATTTTCTTCTATAAGATCTCCTTTGATGATTTATTTCAATCTAAGGTTATTCCTTCTCTCGTTAACAATGCAAATGCAAGTACTACACCTCCACATATTAATGCTACCTTGACTAGTTCTTATGTTATTCCAAACACATGTCAACTTGATATTGATGATGACTATAGTTCCACTTCTCTAGATGATGGTAACTCTTCTTATCACACTTTTGATTTCACTTTGGATGGGCTAGTGATTGTGAACAAACCCCTTCCCTTCCACAAGTGGATGCTCTACTCAGACAATAAAGATTTAGAATTTAGGGATGACGTAAATGTTTCTAGTTTAGCTCATGATGATGTTTCCTTCAATATACACCCTCATAGATGGTATATTTTATGCTTCGATAGTGATATAGATCCTCCTAGAGATTATTTCATTAGTGATGAATATGTTTTTAATACCTCTATTTCACTTACCATTCAATTTGTGTTTCTATTCTTCTTATTGAATGCAAAAGTAATTATCTTGCACATACTATGAATGACTCACCTTTTATTTATACTTTTCTATTGAATGACAAGGCACTTACTTATATTGTGATTCACTTTTACATACTATGAATGACTCTCCTTGTGTCTTCAACTGCTCCATAAAAATCAAAACAATGATCTTGTTGTTATTTCTTCTTTACCACTTGTACATAATAATGTGGGTATTGATATCAAATGTGGACACATGGATTCTCCTCTTACTACTTTTAGTAAGAATAGTCATGTTTCTTCTCCTAGTTTGGATGCTTTTATTGTAACTAATAGTGACCTTCCTTTCAAACCTAAAAGTGAGCCCACACTTGTAGAATCTCATGATATACCCAAGATACCCCACGAGGATACCGCATCCCATATTATTTTTAAACAAAATAGTCTTCCAATGGATACCATTAATGGTAAAATACAACCCTTGAATGATCCTTTATATTTTTATGACATACATTCTCAAGAGGTTCTCTATCTTATGCATGTGGTAACATAGACACTCAAATTTGGTAATTTACCCTTTTGACACTAATTATTGTAATTGCACTCCTTGGCTAAAAAACCATGCACATCCTATTCCTACTCAATATATCTTGTCATCCCTTACCTAACTTGCTTATTCCTACACACTAATGTGTAAAAAAAATGAAAACAAGTCCATAAAATCAATTCTTAAGCTCTTACCATCATTGTACAACTTTCATATTTGATGATTCACCTTCTCCATGTCAAAACCATATAATTAAGTCAATTTGTATAATCCGTTCTTGGTCGATATGTACATTCTCTAACTTTATTTTAGATACACTCTTATTTATAGGGTCTTTTATCCCTTGGTTTGGCCCTATCATAATATTTTACCTTTGGACCTATATAAGTAAGTTAACACTACCTTATTTACTCACCGATACTCTCATAGTAACTCATTGTAAATACTAGCAAAAAGGAACTCAAAGCTCCCTAAATATTCCTAAAGCTTATGCACATCCATTAGAGGATCAACCACTACAATTATGAAGCATTCAACCAGGTTAAGGAATCTATTTTCCCTCACATCCAAGCACACCAAGATCCTATCTCCAAGTCTTAACAAGAACACAATTCAATCAACCATGATCGAAGGGGTTCAAGTTGCCAACTAGTTGCATCCATATAGATATCATATGTTAGGTGGAGAACTACATGTGGTTTGAGGCCTCTTCAAATTAGTGCCAATGTACGTAATGCACATGGTGCATCACAACTATACAATAACCTTCTTACAATATCTTCTACCCATGGTTAGGGTTTTGGAATGATTCAGCTTATTACAAATAATATTGAGGCCGTGTGTGACAATCAAGGTTTGAGAACAAAGTAAATTTCCAAGCCATAGAAGGACCCAAAAAGTTACAAAACCCATTATGAAGGTGTCAAAGACTATACAGGAGGGGCAAGAGCAGATTATACATCCCGACCACAACCTACGGTTCTACAAATCATGAGGGTTTCAAGTCACGGTTTGATGAGTGAAGCTTTACCAAGCTCTATACTTCTAGATTCTCTAGTCTTCCTTCCTAGATTCTTCCCTTACAACTATGTATAATTAATATCTCTTTCTTATGTATTTTTAGTTTGTACATGTATTGAAATAACATACGTTATTGAAATTAGTATAATTAATGATTAATGGGGGATCATTTTTATATCAAAATTCCCTAAACATCCCTAAACTATGTCAGTGTAGAAGATCATTGCAAGATATTTCCATCGATTATGAGAACGTGAAAAAGCAGGACATCGGGAGCTCTAGTTATGTCCGGTCAAAGTTTAGTCAATGAGAAAGTCAACTCTAGTCAACTAGTCAATATTGGACCAAAGGCACTATGACATGTGGTGAAAATGCAAAGGGAGTCGTTTGTTGGTTTTTGACCTCTCGGTCTTTGATAGGCATAAAATTTGGTGGCCGTGACAAGAGGCTCAACTTTTTTAATGGAGGGGAGCCCACCACCGTGTGGACTAGTTTATCACCGACGTGGTGGGTCCACAAGCCACCACGTGGCTTGCCACCACTTAGCCATATTTCATTTTGAATATCATAGTCTTATATGGTCAAATTTTATATTATTCACCATGTTATTATGTTATTTCAATTTGTAATATTGAGAATTGATCGAGTTCATTATACTTGGTATTATTTCCACTAGCTCGGTGAGTTACCTTTTCATACCGAGTTGATCGCATATTAATTCGCCACATGGCTCGGTTGGAGATACCACATGACTCAGCCAACATAGGGAGGATGACAATGCATAGTCCATGACTCAGCCTACAACATGATGACAGACCCAATGACCCTCACAACTCGTGCAAAACTCGTCCACATGGAGTGGCCAACACAAGTCATCTACCAACGAACCAACAAAACCCACATGACTCGGTGGGTGAACAACACTCAAACCAAGCACGAAGGGTAATGCGTGACCGAGGCCATGAGGGGAATAGGGTGGCGAGCCCAATAAAAATATTAAGCCCCCTTGAGAAAATAATTTGGGATCTTACCCAAACAACATGGCAAAAAACATGACGGGAAGGGTTGAACCCGCGAACTCGGCGGGGATAACAAGTAGCCAACCAACTCGGCCAACGAGTTGGTTAGGTTGAGTAGTGAGTTGGCCGATAAGGCCCTTCCACTAAATTTTAGGGGCCTATTTTAATATAAATAGGGACCCTCTCTACACGTAACACACAACTTAGAAGCTCAAAGCAAGAGCTTGAGGAAGATCCGAGCAAGTGGAGGAGAGTTTTATTTTGATAAGACCTATTTATTAGGCTTATTATAAAGTTGTGAAGACCTATTTATTTAAATAGGCATTATTGTGACTAGGAGTTATTAATACTACCTAGTCGGCCCATAGCGCCACACCAAATTATTGTGAATCTTGGAATATCAACCGAGTGCCATAGGGCGTTACAAAGCATCTGGAAGGATGATCGAGAACCGGAGGATTCCGAATAGTGGAGCTGGTGCCATAGAGCTTTCCAAATATGCCAGGAAAGGGGAAGTCAGGTGCTATTTTTCACCCTTGTCATCTGAAGGTCTGGTTATTCTTCTAAGCAGGTTCTAAATAGTTTCCATTAGGTTTTCTTGTGAAAGTACTATTATAACTTACAAGTTTTGACTAGTGGAACGGTTCAAAAGAACCCGGAGACGTAGGCAATTTCCGAACTCCGTAATCAATCATTGTGTAATTATCTTTATTGTCTTGCATTAATTTTAAATTGATTACTTAAAAGGAGAAAATTGTCGGCAAATATTTAAAGCCTACAAGGGTCCGAGATCAGGTAGATAAAAACTTGATTATTTTCAGATCAAGTTTGGTATCAGAGCTAGTTTAGCTCCATTTTTGCTTCAGTAAATCTGATTAACATAGTGATTGCTTCAAGATTGGTGCAATTGGTTCAATTTGTGTGAACATGGTATAAGTGCACTATGGGAAAGATGTCTAAACATGTGAAGCTCAGGAAATTGAAGCTTATAATCACTAGATCTAGGAAGAGAACTCTCTCATGCGATCAATGTATTACTCCTTAGAAGAGGAGAATGCTCATTTGAAATCAGAATTGCAAACCAAGGATGAGCTCTTGGCAAGGTTGCAATGTGGTGATTAGAGAAAGGAAATACCTTCAACTTCAGATGCAGTGACCATGGCAGATGACTGCACTGTAAGTTGTTCACCACTGGAATCTTCTTCTTCCTCCCATTCAGTTTTGATTTAGGTAATGAAGTCTTTGGTTTGTTTGAAAAGCATACTAGAGGCATTGGATCCAAGTTACTAGATAAAATGGGATTTGATGGAAGAGGCCTTGGTAAAAATGGCCAAGGCATTTCTAACCCAATACAGGTCGAGGATCGTCCTCATTTTGTAGGTTTGGGTTATCCTAGTGCGGGGATGGAATTGGAGAATGCTCCAAGAACACTGATGGGAGACAAGCTTCAAAGAGAAAGTGAATACCCCACTAGTCCTACAAGAATATTATGAGCAGGAAACTTGTGCTTCGTCATCACAGGAAGGATGTGGTAAGAGAAATCAACGAAGAGGTAATGAGATTCCACCTCCAGTTTCTTACCATAATCATAAGCACAATAAAACTTCTGATCCACTTTTTCAGCTTAAGAAGTATGGTTATGATTTTTAGAAGATGTGGAATTCCTTTCCATGTACTTTTTGTGGATTGCATAATCATTTTGTGGCTAGATGTTGGAAGAGAAGGACATTGATGAAGAAGTTGATGTCATTCATCGAACAAGGAAAACCAGAAAGACCAATCTCAATCTCATCATGCGAGTCGAAAATGGCGATGGCGTAAAGATTTCCTCATCCCAAAAAAAGGATTTTAAGAGGAATTTTGTGCTCATTTCTAGAGGAATGGGCACCGGGTGGACAATTTCTGGAAACTACATCCATCTCACCATCAGAGTAATGGCAAGCCAAAGATGGAATGGAGGCCTATTGCAAAGGAAAAGGAAGTTTCTACTCCACCACCAATTGACAATTCAACCTAGGACCAGGTAATACCTGAAAGTGAAAGTCCTTTAAAATGGGTAAGTCAACAAATTTTCAATTATATATTGCATAATTCAGATTGATGAATAGTATGCAGTATTTGTTTAGAGATCAAATTCTGTGAGAAAATGCTTTGAGAGAAAGGTTTACCATACTCAGTGGATTTTCTTACTTAGAAAATTTGATTAATGCTCCAAACATATCTCCTAATCAGCTTGTGAGTACCTGTTACAACTTGGATACAAGATTTGACTCATATAAAGCTTGGAGATTGATCTTCCATTTGTGCAGATAATAGAGTTCATAGGAGTCATCTCGAAACTTCATTTTGTGTAGAGGCATTGTGACCATGTGTAATAATGGTAGTTGAATCACCATTGGCATTGACATCGGGTCGAACTTCATTTTGTGGAGAAGCCATCATGGGCATCTAGCAGAATGGTACCTGATATAATTTGTCAACAAAAGGAGCTCTCAAAAGATTAGCTCGAATGTCATTCGAGTCAAGGAATTGTGACCACACATTCAAATGGTAGCTGATCATCAGACTTAGCATTATGTAGTAGAGGTGTTGAGGTCTACAAGAGACTTAACACTACACAATGGAGGCGTTGAGGTCTATAAGAGACTTAACACTTTGCACATAATAGAAGTATTGAGGTTTGAAAGACAAAGAGACTTAACACTATGCAACGAAGGCATTGAGGTGTATAAGAGACTTAGCATTGCACACAATGGAGGTGTTTGAGGTCTTGAAAAGGGACAAGTCATTATCCATCATCGACATCGATCAATCATAGCTCTAAGTAACATGGAGTTCCTTCAAACCAGTTTGGATTATGCGGAATCAACTTGGAGCCAGGAGCTATGTTATAGAGTAAAAGAAGATCCTTGTTGTCAGATATCTAGAAGCTTAGCACCACACAATAGGAGCATTGAGGTTTCATTCAGAAACTTAGCACCATACAATGAGGAGGTGGAGGTCTTCTTTGGATATCGAGTAGGTGCAACGGGAGCATCATGGGCCCATAACCCACAGGTCTAGGATAAGAGAAAAGTTGTTTCAAAGTGAGAAGGTTGTAGGAGAAGAGACCAAAGGGTCTACTACAGTAGCACTTCCAGGTGGCAGCAAAGTTTCTAGATTTAGGACAGGATGGCAAAATGTTCCAATATAAGCTTTTTGGGACAAAAAGCCTTTCTCAGTGGGGAGGTGTGATCAGGGGATCATTTTTGATATCAAAATTTCCCTAAACATCCCTAAATATGTCAGTGCATAAAGATCATTGCAAGATATTTCCATCGACTATGAGAATGTGAAAAATGGACATTGGGAGCTCTAGTTATGTCCGGTCAAAGTTCAATCAATGAGAAAGTCAACTCTGGTCAACTAGTCAATATTGGACCAAAGGCACTATGACATGTGGCGAAAATACAAAGGGAGTCATTTGTTGGTTTTCAACCTCCGGTCTTCGATAGGCGTAAAATTTGGTGGCCGCGATAAGAGGCTCAACTTTTTTAACGAGAGGGGAGCCCGACACCGTGTGGACTAGTTTATCGCCGATGTGGTGGGTCCACAAGCCACCACGTGGCTTGCCACCACTTAGCCATATTTCATTTTGAATATCATAGTCTTATATGGTCAAATTTTATATTATTCACCATGTTACTATGTTATTTCAATTTTTAATATTGAGAATTGACTAAGTTCATTATACTCGGTATTATTTCCACTAGCTCGGTGAGTTACCTTTTCATACCGAGTTGATCACATATTAATTCGCCACATGGCTCGATTAGAGATACCACATGACTCAGCCAACATAGGGAGGATGACAATGCATAGTCCATGACTCGGCCTACAACACGGAGGCAGACCCAACCAACCCCACAACTCATGCAGAACTCACCACATGGGGCGCCAACCACGGTCCTCCATGAACAACCAACGAACCCACATGACTCGGCGGGTGAACATCGCTAAAACCAAGCACGGAGGGTAATGTGTGACTGAGGCCACGAGGGGAATAGGGCGGCAAGCCCAATAAAAACATTAAGCCCCCTTCATGCAAAAATGTGGGATTTCACCCAAATGACGTGACAAAACAAGACAGGAAGGGTTGAACCCGTGAACTCGGCGGGATAACAAGCGGCCAACCAACTTGGCTTGAGTTGGTTAGTTGAGTAGTGAGTTGGACGATAAGGCCCTTCCACTAAATTTTAGGGGCCTATTTTAATATAAATAGGGACCCCTCTCTACACACACACACAACTTAGAAGCTCAAAGCAAGAGCTCGAGGAAGACCGAGCAAGCAGGAGAGAGTTTTTATTTTGATAAGACCTATTTATTAGGCTTATTATAAAGTTGTGAAGACCTATTTATTTAAATAGGAATTATTATGACTAGGATTAATACTACCTAGTCGGCCCATAGCACCACACCAAATTATTTTGAAGCCTGGAATATCATCTAAGTGCCATAGGGTGTTATGAAGTGTTTGGAAGGATGATCGAGAACTCGGATGATTAAACAGGAGGAGTTGGTGCCATAGAGCTTTCCGAATATGCCAAGAAAGGGGAAGTCAAGTGTTATTTTCACCCTTGTCATCTGAAGGTCTAGTTATTCTTCTAAGCAGGTTCTAAATAGTTTCCATTAGGTTTTCTTGTGAAAGTACTATTGTAACTTACAAGTTTTGACTAGTGGAACGGTTCGAAAGAACCCGAGACGTAGGCAATTGCCGAACTCCGTAATCAATCATTGTGTAATTTCTTTATTGTCTTGCATTAATTTTAAATTGATTACTTAAAAGGAGCAAATTGTCGGAAAATATTTAAAGCCTACAAGGGTCCGAGATCAAGTAGATAAAACCTTGATTATTTTCGGATCAAGTAATCACGTGAGCTCATAGTTTCCTAACCTTACATACATTTTTATGTGTTGTGTATTTGCATAACATTAACCTAATAAACTTAAAAGGGGTGTAAAAATTTTGGTGAACTCGAATCATGATCATATCTTACACTTTCTTTCAAACCCTAGTTTCCCTAGGTTTTTTTCCTACATTGTATATTCATATCCAAACTTGATTTTCATCTATCGTCTTCCCTTAATTTGTTTTTCACAATTTTTCCTTGTTTTTTGTGGTTGTTCATATCCTTTGGGTCTCTTTCTAGGGATTCTAATTGTTTAATCACCTTTCATTTCATATCTCAAGCATAATAGATCTATTTTCAAATTCCTTTGAGGTTATTATTAATTTTTATATATTCAATGAAAACCTCTTTTTACCCTAATTATCAACACACTTTTGAAAAATCCAAACTTTCTATTTTTAGTAGTTAAGGCACTAATTGGAAAAATATACACTTTTGTGTAAATTCCTTGGAGGATTTTCTTCCATATCATCATATTCAAAAATACCCTTTTTTGTTTAGTTAAATTCATTCATTTTTTCTTATATGGTTGTTTTATTAATTTGGAGATAGTCAATTTTTTCTCAACCTCACTTTTGGGTCATATCTCCTATAGTCTTTTGATTATCGGACTTTCATGTGTTGATTAGTCTTATTTCTTGTCTAATTAGAGGCTCTTCCATCATTTTATGCCCTCATGGCACAAACTATTAATAATGATTTAATATTTTTATAAAATTGTCTTAAAGTCTATTCAAGCATGATAGCATGCCTTTCAAGCCCAAATTCAAGCCATGAGTACTAAAATACAATCTCTCAAGGATGAGATAATGCATCTAAAGGATTATTCCAATGTGTATGTCTCTAATATCTATATTCATCATGATCAACATATTTCCAACACTAAAAATAAATGTCATACAAATGTTATACATGATACATATGCTCATATAAGTGAAGTGAAAATCTACATAGAGGCACCAATGTGTATGTTCCACAAGATCAATCTCAAATACTAAAGAAACCACGATAAAAAGCACCTATTTGGTTTGAACTAATGCTAGAAAACATGATATTATATATGAGCTACTTGATAATCACTTAATCACTTTGTTACCTACTCATTACTACCCCACTATTGGCTTACAAAATCAAAGGTCAACCATTTTACAATTATCATGGAATTAATAGACATCATGAAAATGATTGTTATGCTTTACAATGAAGAATCCAAAAAAATGAGTGTAAGGGCCTAATTTCATTCATTATATGACATTATATTATGCAATCATCTCAAGTCCTAAAATATCAATAGATGAAAAAGCTATGTCACATAGGCATACTACAATAATGAATGGTGCACCTTCGGAAAACAAGAGTCATCTACTCACAAAGAGGATAAGAATATACTACCAACTATTGTGCAACCAAAAATGAAAACAATACCAATCAAGAATGAACAATTTCCCATGGCCTCAAATCACTTAGAGGATACAAAAATCCTAACCCTAACAAGGGAAACATGTAAAATAATCTCACAAATAGCACTAATTTATCACTACTACTCAATTTTTGATGACAAAGATGAATTTGATCCTACTTAATATTGTGGTGACTATTGACAATTGGATATGTTTTTTTTGAATTTGTAAAGTCTTCATCCTATTGATGAATAAGATGATACTATTTACCTAAAATTCTTAAAGGACCAAACAACATAATGAAGATAACATACTTCTTTATAAGTGGAATCTCAATATTTTTCTAAGACTAGTCATCAGTGCTAAGATGATCCCTAGAGAACATATCAAGTGGCATCCTCAAAATCCTGGTTGGTTGAAACTAAACTATGATGGGGCCTCTAAAGGCAAACTAGGTAAATCGGGGGATGGGGATATATTAGAAATGAGAAATAATGTCATAAAACATATGTTGGCCCTATGGGTATAAATTCAAACCATCATGTAGAAGCCATTGTTGCCCTTTGAGGGATCGGGATTGTAAGAGACATGGAAGCTAGATAAATTATAATTGAAGGAGATTCTTTAAATATTACCAATTGTTTGAAAGGAAATATTCACATCATTTGGTCCATTAAAATCATTATTGAGGAAGCTCATAATATTCTCAACAAGTTTCGAACTATGAAGTTAAGGATACTTAACATGAAGGAAACCAACTTGTTGATGCCATGGAAAATAAAGTAGTCATTATTAATGATTTCAAAATATGGAATGATGATGAGACGCCACCAAAAATGTTATTAATATTATCAATAAAGAAAAAGTAGAGTTTTACGGTGAAGTTTGAGTGGCACGTGTGGATGTATTATCACACTCCTTATATTATTGGCCCGTTCATTTTCCATTCTATTAAGGCTTATTCCTACTTGATGCATTTGGAGTATGTGATCGGGGTTGAAAGATGCAAGATCAAACCCATGAATAGTGATCAATGGAGAAATGATGTTAATCTTTGAGGGATCTTAAGCAGTGGTGGCTTCACTTGATTCTTGGAGAGGATTAAGGGGCATGACTTACATTTGTCTCAGGATTTGGTTAAGAATTGGAACAACAGAATGGTCACTTACAAGGGCAAGGTTTTTGAAATAAATGAAGAAATCATAGCCAAAGTGATAGGATTCAATAAGAAAGGGCTTAACTTCTACAAGAACAAGATTGACATTGAAGCAGAAGAGTGAAAATTTCTAAATGAAGGTGAGTCCCTAATTTAAAAGAAAGGAGGGTTTGTTCATGAATCTCTTCCTCCTCCCTTCAATAATGTGGTGTTGTTGATCATGAAATTTATTACTGTGGAAGGTAGGTACTCCATTGTTCCTTTCTACCACATTGTCTTCCTAAATCACTTTCGGAGAAGGTATTCTGTAAGTTTTCCTTTCTTCATTCTCCATTCCCTTGAAAATTTGGTGGATTTAGTGAAAAGAGGAAAAATTGTTCATCCCATCATTATGTTGTGATCCTTTTTCTCTTCAAGTACTTTGACTTTGCAGTTTTAAACCCTCCTCCCTAAAGCCTCTCTTATGCCCCCTTCATCTCTGTCTCCCTTCTCTTTCACTCCCAACACCTCTATTTCCCTACCCATATCTTCCACATCCCCTACCACCTCCTCCCCTCTTCTCCCTTTTCCTCCTTCGCATCACTCTTTATCCTCTCCTTCTTCCCTCCCCACTTCTTCTCTCTCACCCTTTCCATTCCCCCTTCGTCCTCTCTTCCACCTATCAGCTCTACTCTCCCGGTCCTTCTTCTAGCAAACACCCGAGGGACTATTCTTTCCACATACCCATCATAAGTAAGAGGGCCAACTTTTCTATCATGGATATTCCCCTACGTTCTCCTCATTTGGAGGTGAAGGGGAAGCCATTATAATTCTAATGACTATGGGAAATAAAGGAAAATCCATCTCTTCTGAAGACCTTAAACACAAAAATTTATTTGATCCTCAATTGGATAAAATCAAAGGTTTGAAAAGCCAAATTAAAGCTAGTAAGATGGGAAGTGATTCAAATGGAAAAAAATAGTGTTAGATTTTCTCAATCGAATCAACAATATGGAGGAGGTGGAATGAATAAAAAAAAATAATGTGAATTATTAAGCATGTAGAATATCACCTTGGACATTCTTTCCCTTTTCATTTCTCAGTTTGACATTCTCAACAATGATAGAAACATCAAGGGTGCCACTTTCAAAGACATTAAAAGGGCCTGGAGAATGTCAAAAGAGATTCTAGAAGATTTTGAAATAGCAAGGTGGATGATGTAGCACATTGGATGTTTGCTGATTCATGGCTGATTTAGTGCTAATTTTGGTTGATTTTGTGCTGAATTATGGTTGTTTTTGTGCTTTTATTTCCTTTTGGTATCTTAGCTGTGATATTATTGACCATGTGCTGATTTTTTGTTGACTTCAAGTTGTTTTTTTGATGTGTGTTGTCTGGTTTTTCTCCCAAACTAGTTTTTATTTTGTTCTTCCATTGTATATATGGGTGTTGGCCTCTTTCTACTTAGGTAGGATCCATGTCAAAAAACCTTTCCCATTGATAAAAAAATGACATTATTTCACTAGAAGAATTATATATTTCTCGATGGCTAATTGTCAAGCATAAGGTTACACAAGTGGCCAAATATAGTACCCTAGTGAATTCACCTCCTCATACTCTTGATGAGTTCTTATGGTAGCACCATTGTTTCAATATTCTATAAATTCAACAAAGTAAACATTCATGCACTTAACATTTCATTTGGAATACTGATATTATTTTTTCTTGTGACACACTCTTTCTAGTGGGTCTCTCAATCATCTCCTAAATATTTAATCTTTAGCTATATGTACCAATGTATAACCTATTTTCCAATATTTAAGGGCACATGTGGATATCCCTTCCTTCTTTTCCAAGAACAAGTTTCCTTGCACTATATATGCTCCTATGTACTTTGGTAAGGGTCATGTTTCCAATATGTTTTCTAATATTTCTAATACTATTTATCATCATTACATACTATATCACATCTCTTTAATCACAATGGGTTTCCCACATCAATAAAAATCAATTGAAAACTTCGGAAGACATGGTATGATAATCAACAATATCAATTAAAATCCTTCTACTCATACGATTACTAACGGTTCTTCCCTTCTTGTATCTTTTTATCATGTTATGACTCCTCTACAATTTCTACATATAATATGACATATTTGAGGTCTACGCCTCCTTCATCATTTAGGGTTAATCTTTCCCCTGATTAAGACTCTTCTTGGGTAGCTCTTGTGTTACCCCTCTCCATGTACATAGTTATATTTAATAATACAAAAACATTCATATATTTGTAAAAATACAAAACTAGGACCTATACACATAGCTTGCATTATTAGCACTTTACATTACATATGTTGTTAGTCATTTTGGTTTGATTGATAGCATATATTTTCTACTCTTTACACACATGCGTTCATGAGGTATATTGAGTTGATGTAGGACACACAAATCATTACATGCTAATAGGATCTACCATGGTTCCTTACATTCTTCTCTTGGGGGCATCCCTCCACATTATATAGGTGTTATTATTTCATTATAGTTCATTTCTAATTCCTCATTACGCTTGATTACATATATTGTGTATATGTTATTTTTTGAACTAACATGACTAACATATGTGTCTTGTGTAGTGTTGACATGTCTTGTTTCATGTGCTCTCTTATTGCTTATTAATTTTATCTTTGTTTGACATTGTTGGTGTGCATGTTTTCTAGTTGCATATGTTACACTTGTTTGCTTCATTATATGTGTCATGAGTGCCTTGCTTGTCTTGTGACACAACGGGTGTCCCATGTTTGGTTTTATGCCTTCATGTGTGCCATTACCTCTTGTGTATGGAACCTAAGTGCCTTGATTGTTTTGAGGAAATATGTGTGTCTCTTGTTTGTGTCTATATGAATTTTTCCTTTACATGTTCTTGTTTGTTCTTACTCATTTTCTCATATTTTCCACTATGTTCTAGTTCTATTTCATATTTATTGTTGTTCTAGTTGCTATCATTACTTATATTTCTCTTGATGTTATGGTTATTTTATTCTTTGTGTGTCATCATTGCCATCAAACACAACCCCCTTTTATAGCTACAAGTTTTCCAAGGTTGTCACCTCTTCAATATTCTACATTATATTATAGATTCTTATACATATAACACATATGTGCACATCCTTATTTTGAATTGTGTGAATGAATGATTTTTTTGCACACACCTCAAAAGAGGGGGCATTCATTGGGATATATTCTACACTTACAAGCATAATCATAGGTTCAAACATAGGTTTACACATAAAAGTACTTACAAACATTCACTTTTGGCAGAGAAAATACATAGGGTCAAAACTTTACAAAAGGATAAAATTATACATATCATCCTAACCATACTTTACATTTTTTCCTCGGGGCAAAAACACCATATTTTTCTACAATTTCATATTTTCAATCATAAATACATGTTATTGGCACAATATCATACTCATCTGACATATTTTATATCATATTATGGGGGCATGAAATATTTCACTCCTCCTCTTCAATACTCAATTAAGTTGTAAAATACATGTGTTTTGGGGGTATGGATCTCCTTATTCATTGATATTTTAGTAGATTACATACTCTTACTCAGCAATATGACACACATAAAGAGCATGGGGGCACTCATTCTATTTATACCTTATGTCTATATACTCAAACATTGGGCCTAGATCCTTCTGCAATAGTGTGGTTCGTGGGGTTATGGAAAGTATTGAAGTGGCTAAGTTCTTCATAGGTAGTCTTTCCTCTCCTCATTATTAAAGGGGAAGATATAAAAGTTACTAAAGACTTTGATACATGGTCTTCTTATTTCATGGGGTACATTGGTAAATCTCATTTCTTGTTTCTCTACCTTCTATTCGGTGTCGGTCGCATGCACCCAATACTCTAGTTTCTTCTCCAACATGATTAGGGACTGATCACCACCAATCCTTCAACAAAGTTCAGCAACAACAATCAATAATATCCAAATCTCCAATTATAATCAAGGATGTTTTACATCTCCTTATTTCACTTTATGCAAGTTCAAATTCTACATTACTATTGAATTACACTTCAATTTTCTACTATGTATATCACTACACTTTGTGTTACGGGTTTTATCATGGAGTGTGCAAACACCAACATGCCTAGACAAAAAAAAATTGAGCAAAGAAAAAGTGTGTCTACACACTCAGGTATCTTTTCCTTTAAACATGTAATTTTCATTTCATACTTAAATGGAAAATGTAGACACTCAAATTTGGCAATTTACCCTTTTAACACTACTTATTGCAATTGTGTTTCTTGGATAAGAAAAACACCCACATCATATTCCCACTCAGTATATTTTCCATCTCTTTCCTAACTTGTTTATTCCTACACACTGATGTGTCAAAAAATTCTAAATAAAAGTCCATAAAATCAATGCTTAAGCTCTTACCATCATTGTGCAACTTTCATATTTGATTCACCTTCTCCATATCCAAAACCATACGGTTGGGTCGGGTTGTATATTACGATCATGGTCAAACCATACAGTCCTACCCGATACATTCTATAACTCTATTTTTGATGCACTCTTATTTGTTTGGGTATTTTTATCCCCCTAGGTCAGCCTTATCATAATATTTTACCTTTGAAACCCTATATAAAAAGTTAGCACTACCTCATTTACTCAACTAACACTCTCATGATATCTCATTGTAAAAACTAGCACAAAAGGTACTCAAGGCTCCCTAAATCTTCCTAAATATGATTCATGTCCATTAGAGGATCCACCACTACAATTCTAAAAAACTCAACTAGGTCAAGGAGTCTATCTTCCATCACATCTAAGCACACAAAGGTCATATCTCCAAGTCTTAGTAAGATCACAATACAATCAACCATGATCTAAGGGGTTCAAATTTTAAACTCATTGCATTCATATAGATATCACATGATAGGTGGAGAATTACATGTGGTTTTAGGCATCTTTAGAGTAGTGTAGACATAGGTGGTGCATAGGGTGCACAAACCAAAACACTAACCTTATTATAGGGTTTTCTACCCATGATTAGGTTTTTAGAGTGATTCAACTTATTACATATAATATTAATACTGTGGGAAAATCAGGGTTTGACAACGAAGTACATTTCTAGGTCACCGAAAGACCTAAAAGTTAACCCCAATCTGAAGGCGTCTAAGACCATACAAGATGGGAAGGAGAAAATTATACATCCTACCAAACCGTATAGTCATATACCATGAGGGTTTCAAGGCACATTTTCAATAGTGAAGCTTTATTAGGATTTTTATGTCCAAATTCCCTATCTTCCTTTACATATTCTTCTTATATAGCTTTGTATAATTAACTCTCTCTCTCTCTCTCTCTCATGTATTTAGATATTATACATATATTGAAAGAACCAATACATTATTTTGATTTTATACAATTAATGTTGGAAGTTAATTTATCGAATAGCTCCTAGTTTCCTAACCTTACATACATTTTTATGTGTTTTGTATTGCATAACATTAACCTAATAAACTTTAAAAAAGGTGTAAACAAGTAGGTTATTTGCAGCGTAAAGTGCATACCTTAACTCTAGAAAGTAAATCCTATTGTGCTATCCTCAATTCTAATATTATTTATGGCAACCCCATTTGGCATAGATATTTCGATCTCCTTTCCCTGAGATTTTTTTATGCCCCCATTCCAATTATTTGACATAACTTCATATCCTTATGTGTATCTTAGGAATTATCAGACACTCATGGCTTCATATAATAATGATCTATTACTTCTTAAAGCTTTTCTTAGGAGTCTCATAGGCGATACAAGATCTTGGTTCAACCATCTTCCTAATGGATCTTTGAGTACTTTCCTTGAAATTGAAGAGGCTTTTATTTCCCATTATAGCCATCTTAGAGGCCCTAAAGTTACATATGAGCATTTACCATCCTTGCATCAAGATGAGACGGAGCCTATAACTAATTATGTGTTATAATTTAAAGTAAATATGTACATTTATTATATTGACCCATTGATCAAAAAATGCGGTACATATTTTTCATGGTATCATATTTCCTCTTAAAGAGAAATTAATTTATGTTACATGTCCTTTATTCATAGAGCTTTATCTTCTTGTCCTAGATTTAAAACAAGACCTACCTCTCCCATAGTTATCCACAGATGAACATAAATACATTTCAATTACTTCTACCACACCTACTTATGATATGGGTCTATATTTACAACATAAGGAAGATAAAGTTAAAGTTATACATCGTGGTAATATATTTTTATCACCCTAAACTCAAACCCACTTTACATCCTCCTTTTGTAATCATACCCAAGCCATTATATTGTTACAAATCTATTGATTGGCTACATGATATTCTCCTCACTTTGATGGATAATAATCTAATTAGATTACCTCACAATAATCAACACCCTCCTTAATGGCTTGAACATGAAAAGGGTCATCCTTTTGTAACTTCCATCGTATCAATGAACACCACGATAATTATTATTATGTATTGGATCAAAACTTAAATTACTTGAAGTAAAAGGCATCATCACTTTTGTCACAACACATTCGATAGATCTTATTCTCCCCTTCATGGATTCACCCTTAAAAGGTGTGACTCTCTATGATCATGCTTCTACTAAAGTATTTCCTCCCCAATCTTCTACAAATGATTTCCTTTAACATGGAATTTTACAACACAATATCATACACCAATTAACTACAAATGCATTTCAAACAACAAAGGTTTTGAAACAAGATTCACATATCGATCATACACAACCTTTGGTCTCATCCACGACATGTATCAACAATTACTTTCCTTGTGCATGATGCATCCTAATGCATTTTTGAAATATCGGGTGATTAATTAATTTTTGTTCACTCGAGTATCATCATCACACTCCAATAACTTAGTCCATCACATACTTTTCTTAGTGTTTCCCCTCACAAGACACCTTACAAAATATGAGGATCACCCTTTCTTATTTATTAAATAATATGTTTCCTCACCTATAAAGCTATTAGGATCTTATGTGGGGATCATACACATGCTCACCATTCCATTTATATTATGCCTTATGTTTATCTATGGAATATTGCATTACATTTACATCCATAACTACTTCCAAAACATTAATACTACAATCACATAGCTCATATTCTCTCTAACACAATTCTATTTATACTTAAATAATCCACAACAATTATATCTATCATTGCATCATACAAAATATTTAATCATCAACACCTTTCTCAAGTTTATCATTCAGGTGTCATACAAAAACTATGTTATTAATACCATTAAAAACATAAAAATAATAGGCCATATCCAAATAAATTATATATATAGTCATGCACATTACAATATGTAAAGGGCATCACCCTTCATGCATTTACTCATCATCATCATCATAATCCTCATTTAATATAATATATGAACTTGAGGCTTCTCCTATCGTCCCACATTTTCTCAACCGTGATCTCACACAATAATAATATAAATTCTCTCACAATGTCACATTATTTGTGAGCACTTGTGTATCTGCGTATGTGACTCTACTAGCCTCGCCATCAAATATGGAGTTAACTTAGTTCTTAGAGGATGTTCTAGCCACCGAGATAGATTTTCTCCAATCTCATCCCTCTCACTCTATAATATTATATATGCAACAATGGATATGACAAATAAATAAGCATGATCACCAACGATGTCATCTACTCGCTCGAGCAAAGCCACTCATAACAATATCACTCAAAATGTTCCAGTCAATTTCTTAATCGACACATCCAAATCATGGTCCAATATGCATCCCTTACATCATCAAAATACCTTTTACATTATCCATTTCATCACAAATTCTACCTTTATTGCATCAAATCACCAACACAAATATACACAAATACTTACGGTGTGCCATCATTGCAGCCACCACATCCTATTGAGGGCACATCCATCTCTAGTAGCCTCTCCACCACCTCATGTTACATGATCCACACCACCTCTAAGATCACTAACTACTACAGTACCATCAAATATTTTCCCAACATCAAGTATACTTGACATTACATCCTGCATCATCCACATCACCCACTATAATTAATGGATCCACCTCGTTTGTAAGTGGAGATAATAGTTGAGAGATGGTGTTGGTCTTGGTGGACTCCATATCTCATAGTTGTATGGGTAGACCTATTCATCACATATGGTATTACGGGAATGCTTGAAATCACCCCAAACTAGCATGTCAAATGCTCTCACTAATATTTCTCTCTTATGATAGGAAATCGATCCTCTAACCACATCACACCACTTGAATAACTTTAGAAAATCCTCTGCCCAACCATGATACTCTTTGTAAAGCATCCACACAATGCCACTTGAGGCCAACCTATCTAATAAATCTTGATAAAAGGTCGTGTTTACATCTAGTCTCCTTAGCAACACCCACCACGATTTGAATATCTCTGGATAGGCCTAATCGACCTTATGACCTCCAAATGGTCACGCAACAACTATCAGCTCATGTTCCTATATATGTAATAAAGTAATATCCATATACCACATTTTTGGATCTTTAGAGTGAATCTGTATAAATCCTTGTATAAGTGGGCCAAAACACATCAGCCCCAAGCATATCTCACTCCACCCTCCTTTGTAGACTCACATATCTACCAAAATAGATAGGAAATGTACACACCACCACCTTGAACCACTACGAATGAAGCCAATAATACTACAATAAACTTCCACAATCGGGAACCCCTATTGTCATAAGCGATCTCAATTGAATCATCGACTTTATATGACCGCATATGACTAACCAAAGCCTATGCACCATGTGCATGTGTAATAACACATTTATTGGGAGGATTTGTACTCTCTCCCCCACACGTGGCAAGCATAAGATACAATACACATCCTCTAGAGAGATTATCATCTACCTTGTCGGGAGCCAAAAGGTAAAAGTGTCGGGATTCCATTACTCACACGGTGGTGGTGATCATATGCATATTTGGGGCACCTCCCCCAATCTTGTTACATGTTATGACCCAGCTCTATCTAAAATGCAACCATCATCATCCAAGCCCAAACCAAGTAGGGTCTTCATGTGACGACCTCCACGAAGCTCCCTTGATAAAACACAAATCACATAATCACACAATATATCGGTTCATCTGCTTCTTTGAAACCTATTAAAATTCATCAAAATAAGTCTAATTACAACAAAGCTACTGCATATCTAAATTATTGTTCTCTTTTTTTGTCTTGGGATGGAACTGTTGAACAAATCAAATCCCTAGACATCCTATTCGAGACCATACATAACCATATGGTTACACCCCAATGGATGAAAAACGTAAAATTTGGCACTATATGCCCTTCCAACCTCACAATAGACAAAAATAACAATTTTTACAAAATTACTAAGAATTACTACTATTTCCCATAAAACTAAGAGTTTTTGGCACTTACTAACTCATTAATTGTGTGCACTTGTATCTATAATGAAAGAAAAGATTAGATGAAAGTTGGAAACCAAAAACAAACTAATTGATTCCTAAATCTAGTCTTCTCAAAAAAAACCTTTGATAGAGCAATAGATGGAAAGGAGAGAGATATAATACCTACACTTACCTATAAGTTACAAAACTCCTCCTTTGATGTGTTGGATTTTCTCTTGATGGTGGATTGGATGTGCTTGCTTCATATTTTGGAGACACTTGGGCAACACCTCCCCTTGATTTCCTTGGATTGATTGATGAAGGATGAAGGATATTTTTGGATGATTGATTAAAGATTTACGATGAATTGATAGAGTGGATGGATTGATTGGATGATAAAAATGGTAAATATTGGTTATGAATTTCCAAGTTACTTCTAACTTGCTAACTAGCTAGCTCTCATGGAGGAGGAGAGCTCAATTTATAGTTTGTGGGTGGAGGATTCAATGGCTAAGATGAAGCCATGTTGGATTTGGATCAAGGGTGGAGAATGCATGTGAGGATAGAAAGATCTAGAATTGGATTATTCTAGAATTTAGAAGAATCCTCCATTGAATTAAAAATTCAATGGAGGGAGGGAGATATATTTGAATTTTTAAATATGAAAGAGGGAAATTTAGAGAGGCTTCTAGAAATAGAAGCCTCTAGATTTAGAGGTGAGGATATGATTAGGATTAGAATTAGATTAGGTTAATAAATGATGATTAGGGGTGAGGTTACATGGAAAGGCTAGGTGTAGGGATGTGTAGGTGGGTAGGTAGGTAGATGTAGGAATATTAAATTCCTATAAAATGTTAATAAGGGTTATGATAGGATAATATGATATAATAAGGAAATAAAATGGATTAAAGGATGAAATAAGATATAATAATGAATAAAAAGGATTAATGATGGAATTTTGAGATAAATGATAATGATAAAGGATAAAAGGTATTAAATAATAATAATTAATCTTGCGATTAATTATTGTATGGATGATGTTAGGATATTTACGGGACATATTAATCATAATTAATCATGTCGACATTTGAGATGTCTATAGTATCACATTTTTGCATGATCAAATTGCAATTGCAACACCTCCTTAATGCGTGAAATCCCATCTAGCTCAGAGCTCCTTTAACTATCAAGATCAATTACAAATGAAAAGTACATTTGAATTTCACACTTACTAAATTTATGGTAAATTATCTTTTACCCTAATCAAATTACTTTGTTACCAACCCTCTTTTCTCAATTAATATCTCTAACAGATGTCTCTTGCCAATACGACCCATATCTTGGGCCATGGTTATCTATTTTACACATTTTTTATGGTGTCATGATCTTGGCTTCTCTTTCTCTAACATTAAAACAATACTACTCTATATGGAACAATCTACTCAATTATGCGCAAGAATTCACTTGAGTTCATATCTCAGATCTCTATTACATCTAGATGACATTTGTTGCTTAGTATTACTCTATACAATCTTCTTATTCCTATTTCTAGAATACAATGATCCATCAATCATTATACAATTCATGCAATACCCTTATCTATATCTTTCACCTTCGACAACAGAGTGCTTCAAACTCTCTCTTTCACCGAAAGGGGGAAAACATATATAGGGATGACTATGCAAATTTATCATCTCCTTTATTTTTATTCACAAATCAATAAACAAATTTAGTGGAATGGTTATGTAAGGCCATCCTCCTAGCACAATTCATGCATGAACCAAACAAGTTTTCTACGTCGACCACTCTCTCCTAGATAATAAAATATAATTCTAACACTTAAATGGTCTCTCATGATTACAAAAATGCACCAAATGATAAATATACATAGACATGAGTACAAAATGTCAAGGTATTTATTGTAAATGTAGGGGTCAAATCAACTATTGAAATATACCAAGTCATCAAATACTACGATTACTAACATACACGTATATAATACATGGTGGGGTTAATAAGATGTCATTTCTCTTTCATCTTATAAGGGATTTCAAATGTACACTTGACTTAGAATTTTCTACAATAGTGTGGTCTTGTTTTGGGAAGTATTATTGGGGGCTACTAGAAAGCTCTATGAAACTCTTCCTTGGTGTCGAGACATACATTTTCCACTTACCTCTAAAATTACTTGTTGGGGATTTTATCATCCCCAACTCTCTGTCTATGCCAAATGTAAGCTCCAAACACCTATTTGTCACCTATAACATCGTTTGACTCCTACAATATGCTTCTCCCTTATTTCTATGTGGGTTAGCCGATGAATCACATTGTTCACGCACATTGTTACTATTCTCGAACACACTTATTGTTATTATTATTGCTTGAACACTTTCCTCTAGGTATGATACTCTTTTCCTTTAAACTAGTAAATTTCATTCACTAGCATAAAGGGGGTAAATGTAGACACTAAAATTTGCACAAAATCATTATTACATTATGCTTTTATTAGACTTATGTGTATGTGAGTTTTGAACAATGAAATTAGGTCTTAGTGGCATGGGTTTTGTGGCTCTGCTTTTATTAGATGATTTGAACTTGTATCGCACTATTTTACATCTTTAATTTGATTTTAAACTATTTTATAGATATATCTGGAAATTTTAATTAATTGTTTTTCTATATTTGAACCTAGTCCGAGACCATACAATAGGGTCTAAACTATACTATGGTCCCGACTCATGTTGTATGATCTTGGCTCCCTTTACTTTTGGATTGTATTCTTTTGATGGGCCCTTTTGTTAATATTTTTTCTTTTGAATCCTATGTTTTGGGTTGGCCTTTTCCGCCACTAAGGTCTAAATTTCAAAGTAAGAACTCATATATATCTAAGTCCACTATATACATTTCAGCAATCACCTATCTATCTACCATATATTGAAGTAAAGAAGTAAGAGATACATCTGTATACTACATACACAACATAGGAGGGCATAAATATGAATTTTTCATCTACACACAAGGGTTTCTATTAGGATGAAGTAGCATAACCCACTATCGGTGTGGAAACACAAGGGCCAAGCTAAGTTAATGGATAGTTGCATGCACCTTTGCACAAAGCACTAGGAGAACTACATTGAGTTTGAAATGTAGTGCAACACTCGATGACTAACAAGCGGGGTGACCAACGAGGTCAGTCCAACTTCAACATTGCAATCCAATACCTAATGGTGCTTGGCCTTCCAATATATTTATATTTATCTGAAATTTGCCAAGAGAGCAAAAACAAAAGCAAAATTGTGTTAACATAAAAAAAAAAGTGCCCACACTTCAAATTTTTCCAACTAGAAAGGCACTACATTATTATTTTACAAAATTTTGTGGTAATTTATAAGTTGCCATAATTCTACAAACCAATATGCATTTAAAAATATAAAACTGCAAAAATTAAAACACAAACACAAGACAAGATCTTTGATCTCATCACAACATTCGAGAATCAACATTGCCTTTAGTTAACAATTATAGGTCATGTTGTCGTGCTTGAACTATTGCATCTAATGCCTAATATAATTGCAAGACAATGTTTATGACATCATCTCTATAAATCCTTAGGGAGAAATAAGGACATTGCACTCATTTCCATTTCTTTCATTTCTCATCCACCACAATCATTGAATGTAAATCTTGAAATTAGAAAAGTATGAGTATATTGAGACTTGTCACTTACGTCTGAGGTTCTTCTTCTTCTTTATTCCACCTAGCCAAGAAAACTTGTTCCATTTCCTCCCAAGACCAATCTGAACACTCTTGATTCAATTGAGAGACCCACCTCTTTGTTAGACCATCAAGCCAAAATGAAAACCAAAACCATGTCCATGTAGATGAAAAATAAATCTTCTTAAATTCAACCCACCATTCTCTAGCATCCACCTCACCCTTTCCATAGAAAATCATCCCCATGATGCACAAAAATTAGGGTTTCTAGAATAAACTCCTTTAATCAAGATTTAAGTGTCCAATTTATGAATTATTTCTGCCTTAATTTAGAAAATATAAAGAATAAACCCCCTTTTATTTTTCTAGATCTTTCCAAAATGTAAATAAATTTGAAATTTTCTAAAAATTGTGGCTTGTGGAGTGAATTTAGGAAAAACCCTAAAATGGTGATAAATTTTGAAAATTAGATCAAAAAATCCTAAAATTTTCTAAGAATATTACTTGATATGTGTTATAACTTCTATAAAATTTTGGTTGAGAAATTCACAATTGTTCCCAAGATATGGTCGAAACAAAAAAAAATAGGGTTTTGACCTAATTTTAGTTGAGATCACAACTTTGATACCACATGTAATGAAATTACTTAGATAGATATGAATATCAACAAAAATATAACACCAAATAACACCAAAATATAGATAAATGATCATAATATGCAAGTAGAATGACTTAGCCACTTCGAGGGGGCAACCTCCAAACCATACAATAAGACTCAAGTGCTCAATATGATGATCATATCCTACTCTCTAACTCCTATATATACCCTATTATACTATCCAAATCCCTAAGGCCGACCCACTAAGCATATGAAAGCATAAATAAATATGATATGACATGATAAGAGATTATGTTAGCCACAGGTCGGCTATCCATATCCCGATATATGACCTAGGGTTAAGGGCGTACCATGCACTCATTATTAAGGACACCAACTCCACAAATTTGTGGCACCGGAGATATGGGCACTTCAATTTTGGGTTTTTAGTGCAACTCATCCAGAGAGAGAAATGGTTAGAGGATTGCCACGGTTGAAGACAAACACATATTTTCACCAATTGTTTAGTAAGGAGACAATATCAAGCTTCTTTCCCAAAAAAACTAAATAGAGCCACAAGCAAGTTGCACTTAGTTTAAACCAATCTTTGAGAAAGATGTCAAAAACTTATGCGGGTTATCAGTACTACTAGCTCTTTGTTGGCGACTATTCGAGAAAAATGTGGATTTACCTACTTAAGACCAAAGATCAAACTTTTCAAATATTCAAACAATTCAAAGTTCTAATTGAGAAACAATTTGGTCATCACATAAAGGTCCTCTACTCGGATCTTCCAAGCAAGTATACTACATATGGTAGGATAAACAAGCACAAGGCATGACTCGTTGCTAAGGGATTTTCTCAAAAGGAAGAAATAGACCGGGAGGAGACATTTGCTCCCACTACCCAAATTAAGACAATCGGGATGATTTTTACCATGGGTACTCGGTTTGGTTAGAAAGTTCATCAAATGAGCGTTGAATTTGCCTTCCTCAATAGAGACATGAATGAAGAAATCTACATGACTCAACCAAAAGATTTTGTCACACCAAATGAAAAAAACAAAAGTGTGTCATTTCGTGAAGTCATTGTATGGACTCAAGTAGGCTCTAGAGAATGGTACAATTAGATATACGAGAATCTCATTCACAATGGATTCAAAAATAACCCTATGATCCAAATCTTTACCTCAAAAAACAAGAGGTGGAAATGGTGATCATAGTTGTCTATGTCGAAGATCCGATAATCGGATGTAGTTCCTTGAAGGTGATAGAAGAAACAAAAAAAAATCTAAAATAGATGTTCAACATGACCGATCTTGGGTTGCTTCACTATTGATTTGGATTGAAAATATGGGAGAAACATAATCATGTCTTTGTTGATAAAGGAAATACACCAAGACATTACTCGAGATATTTCGGATGTCGGACTACAATCCTATTGCTACACTTATGGAGGCAAGGCTTCTAATGTCTCAAACAGATCCATCACCAAAGATAGATGCAACTTTGTATCATCAATTGATTGAGTCTAATATTCACCTAACCTATAGTAGGCCATACATAAGCTATTCAATGAGCTACATATCAAGATTCATGCAAGTTCCAAAGCAAGTCACTATAAAACAAAAAAGCACGTTCTCATATACATCATGGGTACCATGGACTTGACGAAGAATACAAGAGGAACGACAAATTCTTCTTGGAAGGTTACACATATTCAAATCATATAGTTAACATCAATGATAGGATATCCACTTCTAGTTTCATTTTTTTATTGGGATCTAGACCGATATCATGGGAGCAAGAAGCAAAGTGTTGTCTCATGTTTTTCAACTAAAGCAAAATATCGCACTACGAAGGCGTTATGCATGAAGCGATATGACTACGTCACGATTCGGAAGGTTTGAGAGTTCCACAAAAATAACATATCGTCCCACATTGTGACAATGGTGGTGTGATAAAACTTGTTTGCAATCATGTCTTTCATGAGTGGACCAAACACATTAAGGTGCAAGTGCATTTCATCCACGAGCACATCCAACATCACCACATCACTCCAATTTTGCCCAACAACAAAACAACATGCAAATGTTTTCACAAAGGAACTTGCATGGAACAAATTTGAGGCATTCAAAGAATTTCTATTATATTAAGGTGGGAATGATAAAATTAATATTAAGTTAGCATTTTACTAGATAATGTTGTGGATAATAAAGCACATTATTCAAGGGTTGTGGCAAACTAGTTTGTCACTAGGTGTCGTGTTAGTCATTGCTAACTAGTTAGTTCATCGATTATCTTCTTCCTTCGGGAGTCTAATCACACACGATTAACAATTGTAACTCAATATAACATATTGTTCTATATCTATAAACATTGTAGCTCTTTCATTAATGAATTAATCGGTTTTAAGCCTTGCGTATGATTTACGGTTTTAATAACATCAACTCCGCTTCAATTTGAATTACACCTTCCTATTTACAAAAACTTTAGGTACAACATCTTAATTTCTGCAAATATTTATTTGCCCCATTCTTAGTCACATTCGGTTTATTATTTAACCACAAACAATCTGCATAGCACTCCCCATATCGATGTGTGGTTTAACATCTTCAAGTTGGCAAAAAATATTTTCCTTCTCACTTGTTGTGAGTATATAAGTATGCCTAAAGCTACTTAAGCTATAGCTTATTGGGTTTTTTTAACGTAAAACTAATGTTCATAGCTATTTATTTCCACCTTCCCTTCCATATTAAAGGATAGTTTTGTTGTTGCCCCACAAATACCCTCTTCTCCCATCGTGTGCCCCTACTTTTTCCCTTTGTGGATGCTTGCTTAAATGTCAAAATACATGACTTTCATCCCTCACATGCAAATTATGTCTTGTATTTTCTATCGGATCTAAATCTTCTCCCTCAACTTTCCATCCACTAGTTTTCTTGATTTCTTGTTGATGCCATATTAGTGTATCCATTGCACTTTTCAATGCATTCGCTAAAATTTAACTCCTATGGGATTGATCTCTCCCTCGTAAATTACTAACTATAAAAGCACCATATTATGTATTCTAGCGGGCATTAAACTCAAAGGTCACAATTCTTATCATGTTAAAAAAACACCAAACAAATAAGAGTTGCAAAACAAATAAAATAAATTCCCAATGTTAATCCTATAACTACACTAGACACATGTTATCCCCTATAAACTTGGAGTAAGTGAAACAATGAAATCATTAAAAAGTATTTAAAATAACATGAATAGATAACCAAGGGTATGGGAGAATAAGTCCCAATTCTGCTAGAGCTCTTTTCATCTTCAAGATAACCTTCCTCATACTACTATACATCTTTCATTCATAACTAGGTATTTAACATCGAATCTCTTAGCGCAAAAATAGACATTTATCTAGAGGTGTACCAACCATTATCGAGACCTAACAAATATTAGTGGAAATGCTTTCCCACTAAATTCCACATAATCCACTGCATTTGCATTCAAGAAATTATGAAAAATTTGTCAATAATCATGAACCAATTCCAGCCCGTCCAGTTTACCTAGCGGTGGGGAATGTGGGCTATATGTGGGAGGTCTCGGGGTCCATTCCCTCGGGCTGGCCACCTCTATAGCTCGTGAATTACTCAACTAGGCAGTTCCGTAGGCGGGTCAAGTTGCTTTGGTGGCGGAGGTGGTCTCTCGACGTGGTGCCAAGCCGGCTCGGTGTTCAATGCGACGGGGGTCGGGGTCAGGCACGAATCCTGTGTTCAATGTGACGAGGCATGTCTGGCATTGTGGCACGAGAGTTATCCCAAAACCACTTTTGCCGATGGGGTGGGAGTGGTGTGGTCAAGTCACATGGTTGTGTGCTTGCCCACCCGGTTTCAAATCCCCGAGGCATGATCCTCCTCGGAGGTGGTTTTGCCGCTAGAGGTGACATCTTTGCTCGTCTTGACAACTTTGGTGATTACTCCTCACTTCTTTGACATTGGTGGGCTTTGCTCCTCTCGTTGTAGGCGCTTTGTGGCTCCTCCTCTCGCCGCCGACCACTTAGTGGGCTGCTCCATCCATATTCTTTGCTCCTCTCGCATTGCGGTGCGTGGGCTGCTCCTCGCGTTCTTGACACTTGTGGTGCTTAAACTGCTTGCGATCTGGTGTATACTGCTCCTCTCACCGGCGCTAGTGGTTGTTCTAATAGTTGTCCCACTCGCTGCGATCGTCAATCGCGATCGTTGCATCTTCGCTTCGGTTTCATGGTTGCTTGAATTGGGTTCCTAATAGTGGTCCCCTTCATTGTAACCGGGTTGTGGATCCTCTCAAAAATCTTCAAGTGTACTGAGGATGTGGGTCCTTTCAAACACTCTCAATTTACCCTCAATCCAAAAAAATCATGAACCGTTTCGTAACATTCACCACAGTAGAACAAGGTTATATGAATTCAAAGTCACATAGAATATCACTTATATTACATTAAAGGGGATTAAGCCTTAAGTAAACTACGCGAGTTCCCTAGGTGCCCAATCGGCGCTGAATCTAAAAAAAATCGGTTAATTTTAGAACTTAAATTTAAAATAATTTATTTGAAGATTTAATATTGATCAACCCATTTATAGATATTATTGTATAGTAACATAAATTTCACGCATACACATAAAAAAGTTTTGTAATATTTTTGCAAGTAAAAGAAAATATCACATATTTATAAGCACATAATTTTGTTGGTATTGTTACCCATTCTCTGATGTAGCTCCAGATTATGTAGGTGTGTAGTTTGTTCTAGAAAAAGGTTAATGTATTTTTTATAATGTCACTGGTGTATCTAGTAGAGGTGAGTATAATTGAAGGAAAAAAGTATTTTATTTTCTATTCTTAATTTTTTGGGGAAAAATTCTATTATTTTGTTATGGAGGAATTCGTAGGCCTGGTCCAAATATGAATCTTCACAAAACCATGGGAGCTACATAAACGTTTTTGTTTCTTTGCAAAGAAATGGTGCTTTATTTCAGGATAGAGTTCTTGTCACCTACTTGATATGGCTAAATCAGACTTGTAAGAAGCCTTGTATAAAATATTGAATTTTTGCATTCTGAGCATCTGCTACGATTAATGTTTTCCATCCACGAAATATTTTTCATCCTTATGTGATAATTTATTAATATATTTTTATTATTATTTTATTATGACCATGATGTAAATTTAAAAATAAAAGAATATAGACATATTTTATTTATTTACTTTATGGAAAAAAAATATTAACTAAATTTGTGAGGATGTCCACTCAAACTATTGCCTAGGCGCTCTTGACCTTTAATTCGACCATGTATTACATCCATGCTCGGCTTCACTATTGATCATTTCCTTTTACTAAAACAATCTGCAAAAAATATGGAATAGTTAGGCATCACCATTAACTAGCAAGTGAAGGATATAACTTAACTTTCCCTCTGCTTTGTTAACATGGTATTATCACAAATGTATGTTTTTAGGAAAATGTTTTTGTTGTTCAAAGCTGCAAATAAAATGAAATCGGTCTGACAATAGGCAAGGGGCAATGCAAATGTTTTTAGCAGGTGCTGCAGAGTAAAAATAGGAGAAATTTGCAGCGTAGCGGTCCTATGGAATGCAAAGTTTTTAGCAGGTGCTGCAGAGAAAAAATAGGAGCAATTAGCAGTGCAGCGGTCCCATGGAATGCATAAATTTTTAGCAGCGTGACTTACTGAGCGCCAGGGGAAGAGATCTGGATTTTCCATACAGGTCCGACATAGCATCTTATAAACAATAGCATTCTTGATCTCAGAAATCAGAGATTTATTGAGACCCCTGGCTGTTACAGATCTAGCTACACCAGCCAGCTATGAATCCAGTTTGATATCACTTGATCTGATGTGCAATTTTCTGTGAAGCAAGATGAAATTTGTGGTTGGTAGAAATGGCAAAAAATTCAAATAATCATTGATCTCTATGCAACGAATATTGGCTTGGAGAAATAAAAGGTGCCCAAAAAACTTTAGAGAGAAAAACTAAAATATTGCATTCCCCTAGTTGACATAAAAACATAAAAGGTCTTGTTTAACTATGTGCAACATGATTCAACAGGGATAAAAATATGCTATTTTAACCAAAATACTTGGACCCAAAAATTGTATGCTATCATAGTTTTGTTACATGTACATTTGAGAGTGTCGATTATTAAATTGAATAACATTTCTTCATTTTTTCTTGTAAAAAAATGTAACTTTTGTGTAAATTGATTTGCATTTACAGGCTAGGATTTGTATTAATGTGAATGCTCTTTATGAGCCTTACTTGTTCAACTCTTGGTTCTTCTAGTCGCATAATGTTTTGTTGCCTCTATCAATCTTTGTTGAAAGTATCTTACCCTTATTGACTTTTGTGCCATGCCATGAGGTGACATTTTATTATTTGTTTCAGCTGTCCTTAAATCGGATCCCAATAATAGATGTCTTTAAGTTTTGTCTATAGTGTAATGGTGGAATGTATGTCTCTAATTGATACATGGAAAATTTGAAGTACTTGCAGATAAATAAATAAGATAAGTAGATGTAGATACGAGAATCTATTTTGTGAGTTAGATGCAATATTTCAATCAATTTTGCATCCATCAAATTGAATTTCAACACCCACTAATCACTGTGGTATTTCATTCGAATCTACACCCAATAAGTTGGATGTTGTGTTAAACCCAATTTCAAGCCTTCATAATGCCCTTCTAGATTTGAACATGGGCTTCATAAAATTAAAAATCCTTAACAATTTTACCAATTTGAACTCATAATCATGGTACCATGCTTCATATTTGATTTAAGAACCAAAAAAACCTGTTTCCAACATTTCCTATTTAAATGATCATTGTTTAAATTTTCTAAGAGGAGAACAATATGTTCATGTACTCTCAAGAAAGGATTTAGAGTTTAGTTTAGCCTTACAAATAATGTTTATGTTTAGAATTGATGAGCAAGAGAGGTGGGTAATAAAATCTGAATATAGTAAGTCATCCTCATAGTAATATTAAATTTTGTTAGATACTTTCCACATTATACATTTCTATTGATGTTGAGGTCATGTTTAAACTGTTAAATTTTTATATGTGTATGAAGTTAGTCCTATAATAGGGATGATTTTTCAAATAATTGGTATTATGCATGAATGGAAAATATCGTGTGTGTGTTAAGTGTCTCAAAAGTGTAGAATATATATATATTTATAGAGACCTTATATATATTATATATATATATATATATATATATATATATATATATATGCAGATTCCATGAAAGAACAAGGAAGAAATAATCTCCCTGACACTATATGTTTTTAAAACTATATATATATATAGCATCTTTAGCAAATTAAACAATCATGTGCCTAAATCTTCAGCAACCATGAGCCAATATGAAGAAGCTCCCAAACAAAGATAATTACAATTTGATTAGAACAAGCAGGTATTTCTTCTTTATTGCAGAAACAAAAGAACTTTCATGCCCTAGAATATGGTCTCTAGTCAACTTAAGATACACATTTAAGATGACAAATATCAAAATGATTGTACCAGCAATAACCTTAACTACACCCTCTATTCGTTTTGAGGTTCATGACAACCAAATAATTATTAATCTAGGCTTCACACATATTATTGCAGAAGAATATTTTAAATATGAAACACACAACTAATTTACCAAAGCATTAAAAAATCTACACCTTTTAATGGGAAAATTGGTTTTGGATTGACAGTGTTACCTTCTACAAATTTGATCAAAAAAATTGCCAAAAAAAAATTGTGTTGAACCTTTACAATTATGCTCATCAGATGCACACAACAAAAATTTGTTTACTACCCAAATATATATGAAGATTCTCTAACATAGATGACCTACGAGACACATCAACTATGCATCTAATTCAGTTATGTCATTCCTTCCATTGACAAATTCCATTAAAGCCACTCGAGCTTGTGTTGCAACAGGATCGCCTAGAACCTCTTCAATGTTTGGCACATTGTATTCATTCTCATCGACGTCAATTGGATCAACGCAGCCCTCATCAAATGCCAACAACATATTATGTAAAATGCAACACACCAGAATAGTTTTTGGTAGCATTTTCAAATTAGGTTGACATATCATGGAGTGCAAAATTCGCCACGTACTCTTTAGCCTTCCAAATGCACACTCAACAACAATACGTGTCGAAGACAACTTGAAGTTAAATTCTCTTTTCTCATTTGTTAGAGCACCTGAAAATGGCGTGATTAACCATGGTAGTAGTGGGTAGCCTCCATCACCAATAATATACTCTCTCATGTGTGTCAAACCAAGGGAAACTGAGCGACCATTTAACCTCTCACCACCTTCACATAATTTGTAAAAAGAAGAATTCCGCAACAATCTGGAATCATTAACAGAACCAGGCCACCCAACTGAATACATCCATGAAACGCATATTACTATCAACAATGACTTGGACAGACATGTTGTAGTTGTGATCTCTGTCATACCAATCCGAAGAGCACTCGTTAGGTGGAAGTTGAAATTCAATATGTGTTACATCTATAGCCCCACAACAATTTGGAAAGCCTCGTTTCTGGCGAAAACCTTCTTTTACATGCTCAATTTCATAATTATCCTTTGGCCATTGGACATGACTACGAAAACGAATATGCATGGCATTAATAAACTTATTTACAACTCTCACCATTGTTGACTTTCCACAACCAAATAGTTCACTAATATTAATCATTGCCATCCCAGAAGCTAATCGTAAAACCGCGATAGCCACTTGTTTCTCCACTGAAACACCCTACCCTTTATTGAATTTGCCAATGAAAATGGTATGTCACCTTGACTAAGGTCTTCATGCAAGGAGTCACACAAAGATTCAAATAATGCATATGGCAACCTAAAAATGCTTTGTGAAAACGTTCATCATCATATTTAACTTTAAAAATGTAGTGGTTCCACCAATGCAATGAACGTGGTTTGACATACCATTCGCCTTGATTTCTTACCCCCATGGCAAATTTGATAATTTTGTTTCAAGGATCATGTTTTCTTGTTGAGAAGTGATGGCATAGAGCTCTACATTCACGTCATCCTCAATTTGAACATTTGAACACGCTAGACTTTTAGTTGAATGTATTTTATGCTTCTTTGATACATGCCACATACTAGTTGAATCTTGTAGATCAACCCAAATTTGCAACGCTAATTGAACAATTGTAGATGCACATGCTAAGAGGACTTTTATTGCTTCTCTTGAATTATTATTCATTGTAAATTGATCCTGCAAAAAATAAAACACAACACCACAATTGAATGTTAAATTAGTATCGATGTCAAGATCAAATCAGTCTAGGAAATAATAATGGTATAAAACATGGCATAAAATTCTTATGGTCAATTTAAACTTTCACAATAAAAGAAGAAAAACAATCAAAGATCTCAAGGGCATTATCATAAGTCTTGTAATAGAGGCGAATATCCATTCTTTTCCAAAACAAAAAGTGTGTGAGCTTAAGACCACCCTTATTTGTTTTCAACAATATCTAATTAATAAGTAAATAATCCAAAGCACAAGTTAGCATAGTAATTCCATTGAAAAAGCTTCAAAACAACATAATTAGATCAAAATGCACATCAAGATGGACTTTGGTTATAATCTTTCCATATGCTACATAACTGATTCTAAAAATTATTAATAAATGCATTGACCAAGACAAATCGGCGGGGCTTCCCAAAGATGGAAGCTTAAACAAATCCATAATTAAACTGCATTATAGGCTTCCAAACTATAAATCTCCCAAGACTTCCTCCATAAACAAAGAAATAACCTTCAATTGTTTCTAAAGCTTACTTTTAAAAAACCTTCTACATTTTAAAAAGGGCAAGAGACTATAAAAAATTAAAAAATCAATGCACTTTTAGGAGTATTTGTGACATCTCTTGTTGGAGGTCTCTTCAACCTTAAGAAGGACCTCTTCTATGCGATTAGAAAACCAATTGTTTTGGTGAAATTATTTTATGGAGATGTTCCAAATATTCATGGAAAGGTTTGAAACATCATGAGAGAGGTCTCTCAACATAGATTGGTGTATATATAAACCAAATCATATATAGATGCATTACTGCATGATGCATTGCACTTCATATGCTAAATCATCTTAGAAGGTTGGCTGAGATGGGGCATATGGAATGCCATGTCTTGGGTATTGATAACGAGCAGGTAGGCAAGATTCTTAAATGTTAGATAATTATGAATAACACCTCAAAAGAGGGACTTCCATGTCTTTAAATGCTGGTCTGAAAATAACATAGCAGAGGACCTTGCTGACTTTTTGAGAATGCCTCTCATGTCACTATCAAACACAAACCATAATATGTTGCCCTTTGAAAATTTCAAAACTGAATCTATATGTCTTACACCAAATATCTAGCTTGTTTCACCATCTCATCCGAATACATATAATCACAAGCCACTAACAATGGACCTCCTTTCACAGTTTGTAGTTGAATAATTAACCGTATGTTGTGAAATGTATCACAAGCAATGATCTCGGTGGTAGAAGGAATCTGTTTAGACTATTCACTCTTTTTATCAGAAGTTGAGCTTTTAATACAAGATCTATTTTACATAAGATTTAAGTCACTTTTGCATGGCATATCTCTTGGACTATTACGGAATCCATATATGGTAAAACCGAAAATAGTAAAAAATGTACAAAAGAAGATATATTTGATAACTTGGACTGCTTGCTAAACATTATTGAAATTCAACATGACAATGTTGGAAACAAAGTGGAGTTGGAGGTTAACGAAACTTGATGCTTTATGTATTCATAATCATCAATGGACTAGATATGAAATGAGAGAAGTGGATCTGCTACAAATTGCAATGGACTAGATACTTTTGGATTAAATATAAAGAAATATACATAAGACTTGATCAAGTCACATTCATGGCATATCTCTTGGACTATTATGGAATCCATATATGGTAAAACTCTCGAATAGTAAATAGTGCACAAAAGAAGATATATTTGATAACTTGGTGCTCTCATACATTATTCAAATTCAACATGACAATGTTTGGAAACAAGAACGAAACTTGATAATATTTGTAAACTTGAACAATCTTGACAACTTTGGAAACTTTGGTCTTTGGACCTTTGGTCATAGTGACCTTTATTTTAATACAAAATGTCATACAAAAAGATTTGATTGGCTACAAAAATATTTGATTGGCTACATTATACCTAACCTAAGTAGTGCATTATAAAAATCATTTATCATTACTAAATGATTCGCTAATCTTCAACATGGCCTGCCCAATAGAATTTAGAGCTGAAACCAAATTCAATTGGACATTTATCTTTTGCTCTTCAATTTGATCATCTTCTCTTCATTCAAATCATCCCTTTGCATGCGTTGTTCAATGAGAGTACAATCTTTTGCATGTCGTTGTTCAACAAGAGCACAATCTTTTTCATGACGCTTCATTCGCCCCTCCTCAACAATTTGTAGAGTAGAAATAACCAACTTATTGTTTTCAACAATAGTGTCTTTGATATCTAATGTTTTATGTGATGTTTTTCTTTTTTTCTGTGGATTGACTTCCACACACTGCTTTGGGCGTTTCAGATTCATTGGATGGATCATTTTCATTTAGAGCAGAAGAATCTTCATAATTTGCATGGTTTGTCTCAGAAGTGTCGATGGTAATATTCCCAGGATTGATACCTCGATCATGTCCAAAGTTTAGCTCCATTGCATCAAAAAGTTCTTCAGAGAATTTTGCAGGAAGCTTCTTCTCAGTTCTTTCTCGGGTTGTCATAGTCCAATAACTATTATGTCCAGATGGAATGTTTTTTCATAGTCTCTAATCCTTTTATAATCAGGTTGGAGATGTTCCCATCGATCACGACATTGGTTGACTGTGCGAACAACACCATGACTAGCACAATAATTTTGCACAATTTTCCATTTTTCTGTAGATGATATGGCTTTACTCCTTGGACCACCATTGAAGAGAGTGTCTCTTTCATTTCGTTTAGCTTCAATTAGAACAAGTGTGTCTGTAGTGCTCCAACAGGTTCTACCCTTTTGTGGGGAAGGACAGTTGATTGGTGTTTTAATATCTCTGCTTGTTTGGAAGCCATATCCCCCTTGAGGTAATTGAGAATCATCAACATCCATTGTAGAATGCTCTGGATAATTGATCCCATCACTAAAAATATTGCTTGTAGGAGGATAAACAACTTCTGCATTGTGTTCTTGCGTACTTGGAATAAAATCAGGTATAGATGAATTAGTGAAGTAGAAATCATCATCTTGTATTTCATTATCAGAAAGTAATGTTGTATATCTTATGAAGCCAGGCTTCATAGGAGTTGGGCGATGCACACGTTTATCCATGGATATGATTTTTAAGCCCTGTGAGAAAAAAAACAAATACAAATTTTCATAACATATTTTTACTGATAAATCCTGTAAATAAAATTAAAAAAACACTTGCATCAAAGTCATAAAATATCACAGGTGTCTGTCATCTGCAATATACAGTTTGAGTTCTTAAGTCCCAAAACAAGCTAAAACTACCGAGTTTTTGCCAATGTGAGATACTCAAATAAAGTAGTCCAACCATGATTCAAGAGCATACTTGACCGCGAAATTAAACACATGGTATATAAAGTTATCCCTCAAGAGGAGCTTTCAACTGACATTGCTCAGATAAAAAAAAAAAGCAACAAATGTTGCATCAAGGGTAAAACAGTCTTCTTGGTCACAACAAATCTTTGTCATGGAACAGGTTTGGTAGATTTCAAAGGTGTTCCCACTTTTACAGGTCACGGTCAAGCCTCTCACTAGTAGGTGATGCCACAACATCTACAAATGTTCAGACATTGTGTTTTCCCCTACAACCAACATTCACCTAAAGTGAATAAAAAACATTCTCATGTATTTTATACTTAAAAGCTTCTGCTATCCCGAATGGACCATCCCCCATACAAAACGCTTCAATAAAACAAAAAATAAAAGACGAAACTGTCAGAAAATCTAAAAGAATGTTGATCTAAAGGATTGACACAAGTGTGAACAGATGCAGCTAAGTGTTGCTGCAGTGACAAGAGAGACAATAATGAGACTTAATATTTTCATTACTGTTTTGTTGAGAATGAATGTAATAATATTTAATGAATTTAAATTTGTTGGAATTTTTGTATAACAAGCATTGCTGGGCTTTCTGCAGTGCAGACAGGGAATTTTTTGGGCCAGTTTCCTTATGGCACATTGCCGCTGGAATGAGTGGCCTCTCTCCAGTTTCAGATGACATCACATTGGACTGCACAACATTTTCGTTACAGTTTGGTAAACTTATATGCCCTGATAAACAACGTAGTGATCTTACTGAATGAGTCAAAACTCCTGTGCTTTGGAAATTTGTAACAGAAGACTTTAAAACACCGGTATAACAGATTGGGCAACCTTCCAAAGAGAATGTGATGTCCCTTACCCAACCCAAGAAACCAATTACATGTCCAGTGTCTTGGATGATAAAACCTTAGAAAGTTGTGAAAGAATGAATGTAATGAGTCTAATCAAGGAAAAGTAGTTCAACTATGATTTTGCAAGTCTGTCTCCTGATTTAGACTCAATGCTAGCTGAAAAAATGTCACAGATTTAGACTGGTATCTCTGTTACATAGCTCAATCAAAGAAAGGAGCATTTTGGATCATGCTCTCGGTCAGAGTCAACATCAAGGAAGATTGGACAGGGCATGGAATTTAAAGATTCAGCTAGTGAAGAAGTGAAGATGTCTAGTACTGAATCCATAGTAGCTAGTAAACAGGATGATGCCAAATTGACACCGGACCACAAAAGAAACTAGTTTGCAATTGAGAATATGTCAACCATGCACAATAAGAACACTGCATTTTAGAGTGATAATAAATTTTAGGGTGATAATAAACTTTAACAAAGAAGATAAAAACTAATGCAACTGTCAACAAAAATATCACGATTCTACAATTTCCAGATCAATGTTTATCAATTATACATCAATTTTCCAATTTTAAATCATTTTTTCAATCATTTATCACTGTTTATATTGACAGGTACCTGATTCTTCAATTTTCAGATTTGTCAGAGCCCCTTGATGTGCAGCACAGATCCTTGTTGCAGTGAGAATAAAAAAATGATGCAAACATATTAATAAATCCCCTGATGCGTTGAAACAGATTTGTGGAGGGAAGTATTTGGAGGGAAAGATTCATGCAATAATTTGGTAACACCTGGCCAAAAATTGTGGAATGCGGTTGTGGAAAGTTTCAGCCCCCCATCAATTTGCATCGCTGAAACATTCTCTCCTTTGCAGGTGCTGCTCCACATTTTCAGGGCTAGATTCCCTATTATCATGTAGCTGTAACTGCAGATCCACATGGGACCACCTGGCTGCACAAAAATAATGCGGTGTATTTCAAACGTGATGCCACTAATTCTTGCCATTTGTTGTGAATCTGAGCCAATTGAGTTATAAGAAGAGGGTGCTAACTTGTCCAGTTAATTACAAACAAACAGAGCAAGTCTGACTTAGGCCCATCAAAAATAAGATAATTATATCATAAAGCTTTGACATTCCACACTCAATGACACAAAAAAAAGGTATGTAACAGTAAGAGCTCAACTGCGAGAAAAGAATATGTATGTTTCAATTGTTGTGTTTGTTCAACCTCATTTCACTGCAAATGAATTGTTTGCTAAGGCTGAATGTGCCAACCTCCAAAATAAGGAAAACATGTCTATCAAAGACAGATCTCTCTTACAAGACCCAATATAGTTAACAATCAAACCATGAAAAATGCAAAAATAAAGTTTGCCACTGCCTTAAGATTAAATAATGACGAATATACCCTACACCTCCGATCCCTTGGCATAAATAACACAAACTTCACTATTTGAAGAAACGGGTTATTCTAAATCTCATTCACAATAAACTAAAATGTACAATGGGAAAATAATTGTTCACCGGTCATTTGGTGTAGATTAGTGGTATAAATATTTACAAGTAGAAATCCTATTATTTCCCTCTGTATTCATGGAGAAATATTGATCGGGTACGTCATTAACAACGACAAATTCCCATGCTTCAAGCTTCCTAGTTCCATAGAACATTTCCCTTTTAAAATGGAATTTGTTTCTGCAACATATAATGCATGGAAGCCAATTTGAAGTACCAATAGCTTTTCATGATTTTGAAATTCAAAGACAGCCACTGGAAACAATTTTGCAATGATATATGTAAATTTCCTTTCCAAACATATTAAAAGAACTACTCCGCCTCCATGTCTTCAGCAGTTTTCTTATATTCAGGCTTTAGTTCATAAGTTCCTTGATTTGCACCTTTTTGTTGTAATTGCCGAGATCCATCAGTATCTCCTTTATAAATTGCTGCAGCAAAGATCAAAACAAGTAAAAACATCAATACCCAAAAATTTATAAGCATAGCAAAACAATGCATAACCAGAGATGCATAAATATATGAAAAAGAAGAGATACAGAGCCCATAACATATATTGCAACTATCTATGATTTTGATTTAAAATTTTGAGAACGAGGAGGAATCTTGACATCACAAGTTTAAGCCATAGTAACCTTTTTATACTAATAATGTCACTCACTGAGGATATTAAAAGCCATCTTATTTTTCATCATAGACACTTGAATTAAACGTAAAAACTTCAATGACAGCCAGGAGTTTTTAATCTCAATCCTCCAGGAAAGTGCATGTGAATAGACGATCACCTGAGGCTGATCTGTTTCCATTACAAGTTGTTTCAACGTCCAGTTGGATTGCCGCTCAAAAGCTTGAATAAAATGTTCTCAAGCTCATTTCTATCCATTCTAGTTCTCTTCATTTCTTGGGTCTTAATCGGTGCAGCAGCACCCTTTCTATCCTGTACTCACAAAGAGCAAAAACACTAGTAAGTTTTCTGAACCCGGGACATAGAGTACCATTCAGCTTGCATTGGCCTTTTTGGCTTCATATATACAGTTCAAGCGAATGGCATGAAACAAGTCACAATAAAAGTAACTAGTGCTATTGTCCTCGAAGAGAAACAAGATTGAAGGTACAGGCCAATGTTCTGGAGTTCAAACCTTCGAATTAAATGATGAAAATCCATCATCCCTTGCATTGGATTGTAGCCTCCATGGTCATTGTCTATCATCTGAAATAGAAAAGCAGAATAGAGGGATTTCAATAACCTAATCACATGACAAATTACTTCATTTCTAGTTAATTTACTCTAATAAATATTTTACTTTGCAAGTTTGTTTCAATCAAAAATAAACAGGAAAACAGAAGAATGCACACCTGAATTTGTCTTGTTTTGACATTAGATTTGTTTGTCCTTTCACGACACAACCTGCGGTAGTCTTCAATGTTTTGGTTGTGGGGCTTCATGTCAAACTTGTGTTCAACTTTCCCCTCAATAGCTACCTTGCCTGTAAATGTATGAAATAATTTGTGGTTTTACTTTATGCCATATGGGCCTTCTAATAGTATCACTACTTGCTACTTAGACATTATGAAAACAAAACACACATCATTGATCCAATTCTTGCTAGGAAATCATTGATCTTGCATAGGCCTTAGAAATGTTTGTATTTACAATATCAGGTAAACCAATTTTACTAGGAACCTAACATCGGTAACCAATTTATATATTTTTTTGTAAAATGTTTTCATATAGAATTTTGATCTTTGATTTTTACGCCAATAGGCCCTTTGTTACAGTCGGGCAAACTTGGCAAGTACGGCTCTGATCAACAGCGAGTCGCTCACTCAGACACAGGCATGACCATAGAACTGATTGCAGCTGTCGATGCATCCCGTCACTGTTCCAGATGCAGCCATTACCCACCACCACTGGCACCCATGCCTCATTAATGTGCGGACCAGGACAGTTTTGCTATGTTTTGAGGGTTTGTTGGTCCACTGTCACTAAATGACACCCTGCTTAGACGGGGAAGCCATGCTCCTGGATGTTGGCACTGTAGGAAGTCAATCTTTGTGGAGGGCAGGAGAGACAATGCTATCGTGAGAGAGGCTGCCAGGCACGCAGAGGGCGCACTAAAAGACCCTCCAGAAACCCTCAACAGATTATTGACCTTAAAACAAGCTTTTCAGATGGTTGCCGCTGTTAATTTCTTGCAAAAGGGCTAGATTCAGAAGCAGATGTTGCCAGAGCATAGGGTTCAAGTGTGGTTGCTGGCGGAACCAAGGTATGGATTCCTCCCTGTGTTTTTCTGCATTAATGGTTTTTTCTGCATCGTTTTTTTGTTCCCCCAAATGGGGATGTCCAACACATGCATGAGATGAACTTGGGCCCTAAAGAAGTCCCATTTAAAAATTAAAAAAATTAGAAGAGCCAAAAGAAGGTTAAATTTAATAAAGTCAAAAACCCAGCATTGATCTATTAGCTTATCTTGCTGTTATGAATCGTGTTTTGTCTACCATGCCCATATTATTACTATTTCTGCTGCTGGAATTAGTTTACATCACAATCCTTGTCTCACTGTTATAAATCGCATTTTGACTCCTAAGCCCGTATTGTTGCTGTTTCAGCTGCTTGATTTAGTTTTGCACAAGCTAAGGGGATGTGTTGTTTCATGGATAGATGAAACATTGATAAATGTGAAAGTTAAAATCGTGCTTTATGTGCAGTTTATATTTTTATAAGATTAGCTTTTTCATATCTCAATGTTCATTTTAATTGCTAAAGCCGTTTTGCATTTTTATGTTTTTTTAGTGGTTCACACAGTCACACAACAGTGTTTTCACTGTCATTTTTTAATCATTACTACAATGTATTTGGACATCGAATGTTTCTCCATACAGGCACCCACGTGCTCATGTACCCAAGTTTTAGAGGTCTGCAACTTCTTCTCCAGATCTGATACCCTCTGTAACCCCTGCACTGCCGAGCCCTGGAAACCTTGGCTCTGCCTTATCATGTTTTTTGATTCTCTCCTTGTAGGTTCTAGGAGAACAAAACTTTTCTAATCTGTTGAGATGTGTCTTTGCTTATGTTAGTGATAGGATTTCCAGTATGTTCTCAGCTCTGGTACCCTCTTTTGTGAATGTCCAGGCTTCCATTTATTCACTTGTGCCTCCTTCCCTTTTTTTTTTGTAGGTTTGTAAGCAAACTAGGATTTGAGGTGCTTCTGCCCTTTTTATAATTCATGGCTCTCATTTTGATTCCCATATGAATCTTACTAGTTTCAATAAGCCTTTACTCTCAATAGAGTCCCAGCTAAGAGGTTTACTGATGCGTAAGGACTCATCTATCTCATCAAAGACTTTTGAAAAGAATTTTCCGTTCTTAATGTTTCTAAAGGTCAATTCCTACCTTCTAGTTTTCTTCCCTACTGTGCTCTTAAAGTATAGTTACTAACCTGGCCTTTTTGCACACTGAATCCACCTATGGAATAGGCTATTTCCATAGTTGCCAATACAAATTCATTGCTGAAGAGTCCAATTGCAATCGGTGTGTCACCCTTATGAGCATTTAGGTGATATTAGGGTGAGATTCAGTGGATTATAACAGTGGATGATATTCATATCATCCACTTAAACCTACCACAATAAAACTCCACAAAAAAATTAATAATCCAGGTATATTATTTTTTTACTTCTTACTCCACACAAGCTAAAGTGATAACATAAAAAATATGTACGGACAGTCTCTATGGGGAAAAAAAAAAACATTATGGTACTCACGCATTCAAATATTTCCCTCCACATGCTAGGACAGTTTATGGTTAAGGAAACAGTAGAGCATATATGTAAATTTAGTCTAATTTTCTACCCGAAGTCAGATAAGCCTTTCAGTGCATCTTGGAATTGCTTCAACAACTCTAAAATCTTCAATTCATTCATATATGTAAATTTAGCTTAATTCTTAAAAACGAAAAAAATTGAATACAGTCCTCCCAAAATTTCATTAGATTGTATTTTAAGTTAGAAAATCAAAAACTTAAATGCAGTCATATACAGTCATTAAATTTAAGTTTAACCATTGCTTCCAAGATGCATGTTTGATCTAAAAAATGTTCAAAATCATCATCATTAATCAATTTCAAAAATTCAATTTTTCTTTTTTTTCCTTCCTCAGGTGGGTACCACACTGACTCCATATTAGGGAAGACGTAGATAGCAATTAGTATGTCATCCTTGACAAGATTCACCAAGAAAGTAGGTGTATTGTTAATATTTTTAAGCTAAAAGTGAAATTCAATACCCATATGTTAGTATTAAATTGGCCAGAAACTAGGGATTTGGACCTTAATGGATAGTGTGAAAACACATTGCCATCATCCCCACCAATTCAAATACAACCTTTTCCATAGGTGTGTTATTTTTATTTCCAAAACACAATCTCTATCTGTATTATTTTTTTACTTCCAAAACAGAGTCTGTATTGAAGAACCTGTGCGCACGACTAATAAATTGACATAATGCCCCACTGTTGATCTATAGTCTATAATTAGAAGATCTCAAGTTTCAATTAGCAAGCTGGACTCATAAGCATGTAATGAAAGGGAACAAAATCCCCCACTCAGTATGAAGGTATAGAGTGATTTTAACCTAGACTGCACGGATACGGGTACGGATACAGGGATGGGTACGGGTATGGTTTCAGTACGCTGAAATGGCAAATTTTTAAAAATCTTGGGTATGGTACGCTTTTGGGTACGTTTATATATATATATATTTAAAGAAGCATTTGCATACTTATTGAAATTTAATTCTCATACATTGCATACTTATTGAAATTTAATACTCATAGAGTCATACAACTTAAAATCATTCATAGAACATGAAAACAAAATTGAAATTTCCAATACTTTGAGAATTGAGACTTGAGTTTGTATTGATTCATAATGTTCAAAACATGATAATAAATTAAAATAACATAATACATTCAAGTTTAAAATTAGAAATAGGATACTTTAAAATTTAAAAAAATTGCATATTTTTTAAGTTTTATTGAGTTGTCTTTTAAAAAAGACATGTTGAGGCTGTGGGTACGGCTGGGTACGTACCCACAGTGGCAGGGTATGCTACGGGTAGTGTACCCTGTTACTGTGGGTACGTACCCAGCCATACCCACAGTGTACCAGTACTCATACCAGTACCTGGTACGTTTCCAGGCTGGTACGAGGACCTCCAGGGCGTTTCCGTGCAGTCTAGGTTTTAACTTTTTATAAGTCATATCCAAAAACAGAGCCCTGTGATATGAAGGTAAAGCTATAGAGTGTTGTTTGTCAAGATTGTGGCTGAAACAGAATCTACTTTGTTTTTGTTTTTTTAATTGAGATCTGGAATTTATTGAATCTTGCCAACCTTACGAAAAAATGAACAATTCATAAAAAAAAATTGTTGCTAAGAAAATCAACAATAAAATTTGTGATTAAATTCGAATAAAATATATATAATATATATTATACACATTTTTAAAAATACATATATGATAAATCATAAAGTTTTTAAAATTTAGATTTTAATCACAAATAAATATATATACGCAAACATATATATATTTTTTAAAACTATATTATATATATGATAAATGATAAACTATTAAAATTTAGAAATACTGTCAAAAAATAACATATGTTTTTATTTATAATAAATTTAAACCTAAACTATAAATAAATAAAAACTGGATTAGATTCTATAAAGTTATAAACATAGTTACCAGGTTCGGCCGGATTTGTATGAAATCCGGTTCGAACCGCATTTTTTGAAGTAACCGAATAAATCCAGTTCAGTTCGGCCACATTTTTGGACAAAAAAATTCCTTTTTTGGATTTTCGGTGAAAAAGTCAGGACAGAAAAAATTTGCCATTTTTGGAAAGGGTCCGAGAAGATGTAGCAGCAAAAACTTGCATGTGCCATAACTTTCATTCTGTGGCTCCGTTTCAGGTGCCGTCTTCTCTAAAAGTGTATATTTTATCGAGCTCTACGCATTGATGGCAATATTTTTCTTATTTTCATAAAATCCATTTTTGTACCTTTTTGGACCAAGCAACTTCTTGCAATCTTTTGAAAGAATCATTATGATGATGATGATTATGGTAGATGGATGCTTTTTTGTATGATTTGTCTATATATAATAATATAAGTATACAATAATATAAATATATAATAATATAAGTATACAATAATATAAATATATAATAATATAAGTATATATATTCCGAACCGGATTTTTCCGTATTTTTTCGAATTTTTTCGAGAACTCCGAATTTTCGGATTTTTTTGCCCTTCCGAATTTAATCGGATTTCCAAACCTGGTAACTATGGTTATAAATTCAACTTTATACTAATAGAACAATTAAGACTCAGATTTTAAAAACCTTTAAAAATAATTAAAACCATGGCAGTGTCTGCAAGTCCATGGGCCACAACAGCACCTGGAATTTCACGGCAGCTTCACATGGCTTCCACAACACAACTTCTTCACACAGTGACCAGTCTACGACTCTGCAGACACACTGGAAGCAACCAGCACAGTCAAACTCCAACCTCAAACTTCAAACACGAATCTCACAAAGTCTACAGTCTTTATTTCTCTCAGTCTCACAAAATTACAGTGGCTAGGGAAAAATAAAAGAGAGCAGTTCACGCAAATGAAATCGCAAGTTTCAATCAATTTTTTGCAACAGAAAGTTCAGCAAATTTTGCATTTTTAGCATTACAATTGGCAAGCATGGTCACTAAGGTTGACCCTCAGAATGCATCAATGTCAATCGAATGAAATTCCATTTATAGCATTTGCTAACTAGACATCTGCAACTCAAAACCCAACATTAAGTTTGCTAAATCATTTTAATATGTACAGAATCAAATACTTTGGCATGTCATCCATCAAGGTACAAATTTCAGGAGATATCCACATAGGTTGGGGTGAAGTTTTGTCCCTAGGTGATTTTCAGGGAATGGATTCTCCTAGCAGTGGTAACTTGGATAGAAGAGACTCTGATTTATATGTACACTTACCCAGTATATTAGAATTCACTATTTGTAATAATATGATATTCATCGGCAGAGATGCCAATATTTATATAACTGTTTCCAATCAAAAATAGCTCAAAAAATAAAGTAAAAGCTAAATTAGAACAGAAAAGAGGAGAGCTCAAGGTGTCTTCAAAAGTATAATCTACTGTTGATCATGTTGCAGTAGCATCAGAAGCATTAGTTATATCATCCGCTTTATCAATGTGGGAATTTCATCAAGATGAAACAGATAAGGCCGGATTGGTGGATACATTTTGGAGTGTGTGTGTGTGTGAAATAGTTCCACAACTTCCACAAACTAGAATTAAATAAGGGGAGCTCTGAAATAGAATACCCGCCACTCACGGTGGATCGATGGGGAAAACTTGCTTCATATTTCTCAGCAGGAACTGTTAGACTCAATAAATTAAGAAGACATTTTGCGATGAAATGTGTAGCAGATGGGGACATAATATTTTGAGTTCTAACATGCATTTTTAAGAGCATTAACTGAATTTTGTGTCATCATATCAATCTGCATATCTCAAATCATATTTCACAAAAGATTCCAAGTTACAACTTGCCGTTAGCTCATGATTCTCTTCACTGAGACATTAAGTGCAAGGACCCAACCGTTGTTTTTAAACCATTTGGGAAAGTAAATGGTCAAATCTTTTGCTGGATGCTGCTTTATGGGTTACACTGATACTGATACAAATACATATGAAGAGATATATCAGTTCCTTTCTTGTAATAGGGCCTCTAATTATGTCACTTGAATTTAATTATTATATTTATTTTCCTGTTCGTTCATTTTTTTGGGTCGTGGCATTGAGAACAAGAAGCGAGCCCACATGTGTTGTTAATTGTTGGCATATTTACCATAAATTCACAATGTTTGCAGTTATCCGTTATTGTGTGCTGCTATGTAATTGCAATACAATTTAGATGTATAGCATTTATGTATTGTTAGGATTTAGCTCAAGTTGATACAAAGATGTGCTATTTGTATTGCCATTTTGTTTTTCGATTTATCGTTGAGGTTTTTAGGGTGGTCTGCTGCTGAAGCCTCCAAGTTTTTAAGATATTGACGTTACATATTTTAATGTGGAATCTTAAGAGCCACTGCATGGCAATGTCACAGTCCATAATCAGTAGCTCAGCCATTCAACTGTCATGTGAATTTCAGTTTTACATTGCATTTTTATTTCATGTGCCTTTGTGGTGTTTCTACATTTCTTTGCTTTTATAACTTGTCTTCCAATTATCCAAAAGCTCCTCAATTTATATCATCTTTTAATTCAAAATTCATCAACATTTACAACAATCAAGCTCATAAGTCTCTTCATTTATTGCAGCAGGATCTACTCTCATCTATTTTATAGGATCAATGTTGCCCCCATTTCATATTTGTTCTGTTTGTCATCTTTTCAGAGTGGTCATCTTCAGAACACACCTTAATAACACCTTATAATTATTTAGCTTTGTTCATTCAGCAAGAGGAACTTCAAGGTATCTCGTTTCACTTCACACTCGCTGTGCTTTTACCCTGCTTGAGTCTTGTGGTTCTGAATGCGTCATTGATTTTCTACTGAATTTTCATGTTATCTAATGATGTCTCTTTCTCACCCTCAATGATCAATTTCCTCTCTATTCTCACTGCTTTCAATTCTCCATATTCTCGAGGCCGTTTCAGTTGGTTGTGTACTTTTATGATTTTATAGGGATTCTTAACACACATAAATGTGCAGTCAAGCCCTTAAATGTTAGCCATGGCATGTTATAAATAAGTACCTTGCTGCCAATGCCGCTCTTTGATGCTTTCCACATTTCAAAAAAACAGAGGACCCTTTCCTGTTCTGCTAAAGAGATGTATTGATTTTCATTATTTCTTCCCATTTGCCGAAGTGAATCTATAAGTTTCCTAGAGCTTTTGCAAACAATGGATCTTAATAACAACTCATTTTAGCTCTTCAATTGTTGTATTTGATTGACGAAGACTGTACATGTCAGTTGAGTTGGTGCTAGATGTATTTATGTTTTTAGTAAATGCCTACTTTTCTAAACCAGATAAAGACCAAAAGAGGCCCTAGTTCCACGGATAAACCAAGAAACTTCTATCAGCCCCATGGATTCAGAATAAAAGTCTATTTTCAATCAAATTTATAAACCGGCATGCAGCTCCCTCCAACATGGTCTTCCTTTTGGCGGTGCATTTTGTTCTTAGGCTGCTTTTGATCTTTGTTTTAGCCCACATAGTACCTAAGTAGCCGATACGGCACCCCTAGGGCACCTGGTACCGGTACGAAATGTACCTGGTACAGGTACGGCCAGGATATGTGCCCAGAAACGGCCAGGCAGGTCCAGGTACGTCTGCAGGGCACCAGCCGTTTCCTGGTGTTTCCAGGCCCAAAACTGTGTTTTATTTCTTGTTTAATTTTTTTTTTCTAGTTTAAATTTAATATATCATTACAGCAGAAATTACAGTTTTCACAGCACCACTATTCTACAGAAGGTACAGTTTAAATTTAATATATCATTACAGCAGAAATTACAGTTTTCACAGCACCATTATTCTACAGAAGGTACTAAATACAAGCCATCATAAACATGGATAAAAATAGTATGTATGAGATAAATCATAAATGTAATAAACACCTCAACTAGATATGGTAGGGACAAATGAAATTATGAATGTATGAGTAGTTTGTTGTGGTTATTTAGCTTGTTTTGTTTTTCATATGCATAATATGTGGTTAATTCCTATTTAGTAGGCTGGAATTTATATAATTTTTATATATAAAATTATATAAATTCCAGCCTACTAAATAGGAATTAACCACATATTATGCATATGAAAAACAAAACAAGCTAAATAACCACAACAGACTACTCATACATTCATAATTTATTTGTCCCTACCATATATATATATTGTAAGGACGTATCCAATGCCGTATCCGTACCTGTATCCAAAACATATCGGCTACTTAGCGTAGTACCTTTGCCTAGAATTGCCTATTTCAGCCCTACAGCACATCTCAAAGTGATTGGAAGCAAACCTTGGTTTCAGTATTAAGTAATGTGGAAAGATAATCCAATTTTTTTGCCCTGAAATGTTTGGAAAAAAATCCTTCACTTTTCCCTAAATGCATGTGCATCTTCATTGGAAGATAGTAGTGGTTAAAGTTGTTTAGATCAATGATCGAGTTTCCCTTTGTTGTCAAGCCACTTGAACGTTTATAAGTATGTTTCCAAATCATAGCACAGATCTGAAAGCTATCACCATCTTGTGAGTAGGATTTATGAGTTTTCAAATTCAAATCACACTGCATTGGTAGCATAATGTAGGCTTTTGACTGATAGCACTGTTGAACCGGATGTTGGTGCATAGGAGGCATTCCATATGCGACAAACACTTCAATTTGTAGTTTGCAGTCGCCGTTGTTTCTTTAAATGTTGGTCAAAAAGTTTTACGCTGTGTAACAGATTCTCTTGCAAGTTCGTCTTTAATTGATGCATACATTTCCCAGCCTCCTGCTCTAGAGTTGTTGACCTTCATGGAAGCCGCCAGATATTGGGCTTATGGGGCCTGCCGTATCAATCAAAAACGGAGAAAGAGGGAGGTATCAACCATTATTCAGGTCTCGCCCCATTACTTTGGTGTGCCATTGCAAGATACTAATTCTATGAAAAAATTGCATATCCAAACCACTCTTGTACATTCTCCTTGAAATTAGTTTAACCACAACAAAGATCGTTTCAAATTAGGAAAGCGTGAGCACTACTTACCATCCTTGACACATTCATAACACTCCTCAAGAAAATATTCTGCCTTTTGATGGAGTCATCTGATGAGGACTTCCTTGACCCTCAACCCATAGAAGAAGATAAATGGCAACTATCATCTCAGCTCCATCCTAGGAATGACATGGAAAAAAGTGAACTGGACAAGCTTGGCCTCATATCTTTGACATAACCATAAATGAGATATTATAAATGTCTGCCACACCATACAAGAAGCAGCTATTTCCTTGATATACTTCGATTGAGCATCTGACCACATCAATCATGTTTCTTCATTCATCTCCCCACACCAAATACTTTGTCTTTTGAACGATGACTTGCATTTGACATTGTTCTATGCCATTTTGCATAGCAAGGTGCCTTGCCACCCCCTGGAAATGATATTCCAGAGAACTATAGGAAGAGGCAAATTATACCAAATCAACAACATCAGATTTGCATTGACTTCACATGAAAGCCAAAATAATTGGCCCTTATTAGTGTTTCTTCTCCAACTGGAGTTGTGGGCTTCAAATGCTTCCACCATACCTTCCGCTCTTTGCACAATGCATACCTACAGAACACATGAAACCTCTCGAAGGCCAATTGCTTGCATCTTTCCAAGAATCATATTTAAAAAGAAAAAAAAACACCACCAAAATATTAGATTAGATAGAAATCAACGGTACATATATGACTATGCCAAGCCTGGGCTGAAGCATGTTTCCTACATTCTAATTGATGAAATAGGCTTCACACCCAAAGTTATTATCAAGAATTGACAGGCGCTTGCGGCTCAAGCATTCCCCCACTATAGGAATTCACCATTTCATGCCCATTCAATTATTCTTGTTGGTGATCTTGGCCAACTTGAACACATAATGGACATGCCAATGTATGATTCAAACCCCAACACATAATGGACATGCCAATGTGTGATGGAAAACCGTATGGGTCATCCCTTTGGCGAAGGTTTATAACAATTGTCACCTTGGACACAATCATTTGGCAGCAAGGATCAGACTAATGCTAGGTCACTTTCCACAAACTTTTAGTCAACCTCAGAAATGTAGAACCAAAACTCGAGGATTGGAAGCTCTTAATGTCCAGCACAAATATGTTCTTTTTGCTTCACATTTCAATCTTCAATACATTTGTTTGCAACAAACGACATGGTTTTGTTTCACAATAAACAAATGCTTAAGTCTCTCAATGGCCCAATTGCACGGACCAATGCCAGGCAAACCAGACAAAAAAACTTGGCTGAACCAAACAATGACCAGCTATAAGCTAGAGTACTCTCAAGCTATGGCCAAGAAGTTTTGCTTACATCCAATATCTGGGCTTCTGCAGACCTCATAAATAGCACTCTTGGACAGGTCATTGGCATTATCTATAAGCCAAGAACAAAGCCTCGGATTTGCCAATGGTTGTCCATGTTGAATTAAAGAACTACATAGGTCCATCATGGGACCTAAATCATCCTTCATGTGTACCAATTGTCCCTACTACAGGTGGATACAGCAGACAAGTTCCCCTCAAAATGGCAAGGGCTTTAAATATACACAAGTCATAAGGGCTTACCTTGGAAAAGGAAAAGATTATTGGCAGAACTGAGTGGCAAGGTTTGACATTTACTACGACCTTTGGAGATAGTTCCTTGAATGATTTTGCAACTCGCTGCCTTCTCTTTCCCACAATATGCTAAAATGCAGGACAGCCCGTATGTTCATATCGGAAGCATGCCGAGAACCGACTTCATTCAATATCAGGGGCTCTACTTGCCATGCCTTCTTGGCAATGCCTTTCTAACTCGTTGTTCCTGGTTTTAAAATGTAAAAATACACCAGAACATGTTTAGTAATTACATACAAAATTTCCCATTCCCATGGCATATTAACAGCTACTGCAATCTCCAGAGTTTGCTCCTAGAAAACCTTCACATCTACCGTCTTCTCCCACCAAAGATATACAAAAATGCAGGGCAGTCTGTATGTTGAATTTCAATTTTCAGAATTTTGGTGCCACAGAAAAGCAAATTGCTTGTTTACTATTGCTCTAACTAAAATTTATCTCGACTGTGAGTTTGTAACCTTAACAGCCCATGATGATCATATTTTTGTAGCGTGTCTTTTGCTTCAAATTAGCAATTTGTTTCGACTACTTCTTTCTCTGGGATTTGTTTTTGAGTGATTGAGCAATAGACAACTAACAATTAGAGAAAAACCTCATTTTAGCTCCTCCAGAACATTACTTTGTCAAGATCAATGGGGCTTTTTCTGTAAAAATGCAAGCTCTTATTCCTGTCAAAGATAAGTGAGACTTGTTAAATCATTTTACAACTAACAGATATTCAGATGTGATGTTTGTCACGAATTCTTTTGAATTTGTGTCTTAAATTATGCTTATGGTTGGGTGATATCAAATTAAACTAAGATATAATGATGTTTCAAATTTTAATCAGTGCTGCACGGGATACATCCCCCAAAAACAAACGTCCCAGATGTTTTGGGGATGGCAGGACAGGGGGAACATCCCCCGACATTTCCTGTGCAGCGGATTTTAGGGTGGACATCTCCAGGACATCCCTGGATATCAAGGGATGTTTTAGAAACATCCCCTTTTTGGGAACGTTGGGGATGTCAGGACATCCCCAACGTCTATTTTTTTTTGCTCTCTTTAAAACTCACTTTTGAAATAAAAAAAGTAACTAAAGCTAATATTGTTATTTCAGATGGTGAATCTGATTTTTGGGATGTTTCAAGGCACTTATCTTGAATTTGTCACATATTTCGCCATTGAAAGGTTTCACACGACTTGATCACCTTCTCCACAAATTTCCCAATGTCTGGTCATGGATGGCCTCAATCTAGCTGCACCATTGTGTTGGGCTCGAATAAACTTGAAAATGAAATAAATTTGGGAAGGATGAGGATCTATTGTACTCTTGTAGTAAAAGATTGTTTTTGGAAGCCACTCATATCTATTTGAAAAAAAAGTCTGTATGTATAAAATTATAAATCTAATTAAAATTCACTTTGGAAGCTCCAATCACTTAACAAACTTACAAAGCCTATATGAAGAGAAAGGTTGTGTAGATGATAAAAACAATAAGGCATAGATCAAAACGTTTACCAGTTAACCATAACCCGACTGTATTGTATTACAAAGACATAATAAGAATCAAGAGTGATATAGAATACAGATAATTTTGAACACAAATGCAGATGCTGGACTGTCATAGACTACTATCCATAGAATTTTTAAAATTTTTGTATATTTTAATATTTATAATTTTATATATTATTTTAACAGCCGTATAAATTTTGGAAAAACATTGCCGTCCTGGAGTCTTGGGTAACTATGATTTTAATATTTTATTTTATCAAAATGAAGGATTTAAATAAAGTCACCTCATGATTGAGTTCTTCTTGAGATCTTGAATAATTTTAGGTGGCAGTAAAGCACATCAGCCAATCTTTTCCACACAACACATAACATGGATTTCATGGATGAATTGGCTATTGCTGTATTACATTTCATCGTTCTTCAAGAATCATTTGACTGAAAGCTTTTTGATTAATAGGAACAACAAATATTTGCTGTTTTTTATAATGATAATTTGTTTGATGTCTTTTCTATTTGATTTGGGTAGATTCTGAGTAAGCTGAGGAGTTTTCTTTCTTGTTTTTTAATGATGACGATTTTTATAAACCTTGCTTAGAACGAAAAAAGTTAGAAAAATGTGGATTGTAGATTTACTTTAATTTTGGTGTGTGTGTGTCTCATTGAAAACTCTTACTGGATTGTAGAATATATTTTAAATTCAATTTGTGTGTATTACTGAAGATCTCTGACAGGACATCCACAATTGAAGGCGGCAAAGCTCGCCACTCCATTTTTCTTCATAATGAAAATAATTTCTTTTGATCATGCAGGATTGAGCTTTAGCCCTGACCATGTGAATCTCTGTATAACACAGAAGCAAGAGGCTGTCACAAATAAATGAATGTGCAGAAATACAGTATAAACTCAGCTCAATTCCATTTTTTCCTAATATAACTGCCTAATTTTCCTAGGCTTGTATCTCAGATTGTTTTTGCTTGCCTAGAGCATAATGGTACAATGTCTTTGCATCTGTTTAAGATTTCAAGTCAGCCACAGTGGGACAATAATGTATGAATTATTTTTGATACAGACTGGTGTATTGAGAGTTGGAATCAGTATTCAGACCAAGAGGAATGAAGTGTGTTTACAACATAGTTGCTTTGTATCTTTAACTGTGATCATATTGCATTATCTTGAAACTCTTTGAAAGCCGTGGACTATAGGTTGATCCACTAAGCAGCAGCAGTGCAAGTTTCAGCCCCAACAGCATTTGTGTTCAGTGTATGCCATTTTTATGACACCAGTTAAAACAGCTTGGAACCTAGTAAACAAAGTGCGAATGACTGTCAGCCCTTAGAAGGATTCAAGTATCCCATCCAACATATTGGATCTCGTTAAGCAGCTTCTTATGTTCTCCTACTAGACTAAAAGTGACTCCATTTTATAACTTGCAAATCATTTTTTTAATACTTCTACTATTCTACTTGTCGAAAATTACACCATTTGTAATTTTGAACAACTTATCTAAAGGACTTAACCATTTGTGTGCTCTAGAAAAGCCGCGGAAACTAGTTTAGTCTACTGCGGAATGCAGAACTTAGTGTTCTGCGGGTTCTCCTAACCCGCGAACAAAGAAAAGAGGAACACAGGACTTAGGCAAAAATGATAAAATTTAGTGTTGCGCGCATCTTTCAATATTTTGTAACACTAAGAAGATGAGTCCCTAGCAGATTAAA